>JAJEJO010004113.1:20120-92356 GCA_020662805.1 Glaucomys volans
ATTATAGATGGACATAATACCTTTATTTTATGTGGTGCTGAGGATTGAACCCAGTGCCTCATATGAGCCAGGCAAACACCCACTAAGCCACAATCCCAGCCATCCCAGCTTTTTAATTTTTATAAACAACTGTTATGAACATTCTTGTTGTATGTACTTTCTCATGTTTTTTTAAAGTATGGAAATGTAAGGTAAATCTCTAGAAGTGGAGTTAGTTCAGAAGATGCGTAAAATTAAAATTCTGATTTCATCCAACTGCTTTCATGGAAGTTACTGCATCAACCTAGACTCCCATGTGTGTTGTTACCTCGTATCTCTATTAGCTCTGGGTAAGATAACTTGAAGCTTTTATTTTTTATGCTTTTATTTTCTGTGTGTGTGTGTACCAGGGATTGAATCCAGGGGCACTTAACCACTGAGTCACATCCCCAGCCATTTCTACTTTTTATTTTGAAATAGGGTCTTGCTAAATTGCTGAGGCTGCCTCAAACTTGATTTTCCTGCCTCAGCCTCCTGGGCTGCTGAGATTATAGGTTTGCACCACCATGCCAGACCTGAAAATTCTTCATTTGCTACTGGGGATTGAACCCAGGGGCACTTAACCATTGAGCCACATCCACAACCCTTTCTTGTATTTTATCTAGAGACGGCCTCACTAAGTTTCTGAGTCTGGCTTTTGAACTCATGATCCTCCTGCCCCAGCCTCCTGAGCTGCTGAGATTAGAGGTGTGCGCCACCAAGTCCGGCCAAAATTCTTAAAATTAGGCTTCTCCTATCTTATCCCAGATATTTCAATCAAAATCTTCTGGGGGTAAGACCTGGCATCAGTGTTCTTTTTCCTTCTTCCTTTCTTTGTGGTATTAGGGATCAAACCCAAGGCCTCATATGAGTTATATCATCAGCTCTTTTTATTTTTTTATATAGGGTTTTGGTAAGTTGCTGAGGCTGGCCTGATCATGATACCCCTGCCTCAGCCTCCTAGTAGCTGAGATTACAGGTGTGACACCAGGTGAACCTGTTTTCTTCTCATGAGTTCCCAACAAGACGAAGCAGAGTTGGAGGGTGGCTCAGCAATAGGAGGGTAGAAGGTCAAGCTAAAGGGTAAGGATAAAAGCAGAGATTACCTGTTGACCATCTTCTTAAGTTCTAGGGCCCTTTGAAAGTTCTGCAAGAAAAGGGGAATTCTGTTGATCTGCCTTGATCTCCAGAACCTTACCACCAGCAAGTACCCTTTTCTAGTATGAGACTCACAGACTTTTGAGACAGGTAGTAGTCAATCTCCTAGGGGAGGTAGGAAGAAAGCTCTACTCTTCAGAATAAAAACATGCAAGAGTTGGTATTTTGTCCCCTATCCCCTCAGTACTGGGTTTGAACCCAGAAGCACTCTACCACTGAGTTACATCCTGGGGTTTGTTTGTTTGTTTAGGTTGCTGAGACTGGCCTTGAACTTGTGATCCTCCTGCCTTAGCCTCCTGAGTTGCTGAGATTACAGGTGTGCGCTACTGCATCTGGCATGTCTGAATACCTACGAGGTGCTAGACATAGTCTCCCAGTCCTGTTACGAACCATACCCTACTTTTGCATCAAGGGTTTTTCCCAATAAATGGCCTACTTCTAAGCAAAATGATCTGAAAACCTCATCAAGGGAAACTCCTTCAACCCAGTCCCTCCTTCCAACTCTGCATACCTCTTCTACTTTTGTCATCTTTTCCGCAGACATGTCTACAGACTTGCTTGCTTAAGTCTGAGAAGACTGGGCAGGCTC
Organism: Glaucomys volans; assembly: GCA_020662805.1. NCBI lineage: Eukaryota > Metazoa > Chordata > Mammalia > Rodentia > Sciuridae > Glaucomys > Glaucomys volans. The sequence goes on from JAJEJO010004113.1 coordinate 21,886, forward strand.
TCCTTTCTGTTTAGTTCAGTCACCGAGGTTTCAGTAGTCATAGCAACATTTAGGCCTCCAACAATGACCCTGGGCTTAGGAGTTGATTGGTCACCTGGCCTGTTGCCCTGGAGACCTGAAGGGAATCCTGGTTCTCCAGCCTTCTGTCACAGGCAAATCTATGAGCAAAGGCCATGGTTCCTATTTCACGATTTCTTCTGCTGAAGTCCCAAAGAGGATCTGTACAATCCTAGGATCAGGAAACACACACAATCCCACCAATTCTCACCAAAGCCTCATGCCCCATAGCCGGTTACGAAAGTGCAGAAAATATACTGAATGCCCATTTTACTAAAAGACAATTATAAAGAAATGAACCATATATTTTATTAATAGTTCACTTTATTAAATAATTAATCCATAAAACAAGAAAAGCACACTGCCTTTTTAGGGGAAACCATTCCTTCATATCATCTTGTATCTTGGCATAGATTATTCCAGGTGTCAGAACATTCCCTTTTGTTCATTTTTTCACAAGAGGCTTGAATGAAGGTGGGAGGGCAGATCCTTGCACATGAGCAAAGTTGTTTTAATGTTTTAACACATCTTGGTTTAAATGGAGTGCTAGAGTGAGTTGTTTCACATACCACATACATCCTCATCCCCACCCCAGATCCTGTCTGCCTTTTCCCCCAAACAACTCTGAGATACCCTAAAACCAAGCAGTTCCCATTCAACTGAGTACAATGGGAAAAACATGAACGATATCTTACCTTTCACCTTTAGGATTAAATAGTCTGGAATAGCTGAACTACTGGAATGGCCAAAATCAAGTGAAGATTTTTAAGGAAGCTTTCACAGAAACAAGAATGACATCTAAATTCAAATATAGATACAAAATTCTATTGGAGGAAAATAAAATCTTAGCTGATGGTCTGAAAATGTCTAAGAAAGAGTTGGGGAATGACCTTTCAGACATGAGCTTTAAGAACCCTGGAACACAAGAGGAGCTTTGGCTAACACAGTCTGGGCCTGCTGAGCCAGATTTCCTGAGGGCTGCCCAGTAGACTGCCTGTCTTGCACACACACGCAGCTGTCCGGCTCAACCTGCAGTGAGAGTCCTTCAGCTCCATCACAGAGTGCTCTCCAATGTGTTATAGTTGTCCTTAAAGCTCTTCAATTCGAGGAAATGCTTGGCACGTTTACTCTTCTGACTGGAGGGGAGGTATGTAACCTGGATGGTAGTTGGGGAGACTTCAGGGGACTGAGTTAGGTCTTTGGCTGCTGACTGGTGCTGTCGCTGAGAGCTCCCAATTCGAGCTTTGACCCTAAAGAATATACAGAGGGGAGGTTATGGACAGAATGAGGACTAGCAGATTACAATTCAGGGCCTTTCCTACCCATAAATGTATTAGCCATAAATGGTCTCTGACCTATCTTATAAACTAATTACTAAATGCCCAACTGAGAGCTTAGAAATAAAGAAACCAGTCAAATGTGGTAGTGCACACCTGTAATTACAGTGATTTGGGAGACTAAGACAGGAGAATTTCAAGTTTCAGGCCAGCCTTGGCAACTCAGCAAGACCCTGTCTCAAAATAAAAAATTCCAAAAAGGGCTGGGGATTGTGGGCACAGTGGTAGAGTATTCCTGAGTTCAATCTTAAGTACCATTTAAAAAAGAAAAAAGGTAGGAAGTAGCAAAGAAACCAATTTCCTACTGAGTCCTTGTCTCTGGCTCAATCTTTTCTTCATGACACCATGTTTAAAGAAAGCTTTTAAGCCTGGCGCAGTGGCGCACGCCTGTAATCCCAGCACTTGGGAGGCTGAGGCAGGAGGATCACGAGTTCAAAGCCAGCCTCAGCAACTTAGCAAGGCCCTAAGCAACTCAGTGAGACCCTGTCTCTAAATAAAATACAAAATAGGGCTGGGGATGTGGCTCAGTGGTGGAGTACCCCTGGGTTCAATCCCCAGTACCAAAAAAAAAAAAAAAAAAAAAAAAAAGAAAGCTTTTAATTCCACTTATTTGACCTAATGTTTGTGTGTGGCGAACATATTACCAGTCCAAAGAAAGTCCCCTGAAAACTAAATATCAAAAAAACCAGAATTGAAGCAGTTATCAGGTACTTAACATGTTAGGATACTATACTTGGTGGTTTACTAATATTTAATTTACTAAAATCACTCTCTATATTGTGGTATCACCCAGTTTTGCAGGTTAAGAAATCGAGGGCCCAATAATTAACTTGTATGAGGTCACAAAGCTAGTAAGTGACAGACTGGGTATTTGAACCTAAGGCTGTTATAGGCTTCGAAAGCCTATAATTCTTTTCACTATAACCCACTGAACCTTTCTAGAAGCCAAAAGAAATAATTTTTTTTTTTTTTTTTTTGGTACTGGGGATTGAATCCAGGGGTACTCCACCACTGAGCCACATCCCTAGCCCTATTTTATATTTTATTTAGAGACAGAGTCTCACTGAGTTGCTTAGGGCCTCCCTAAGTTGTTGAGGCTGGCTTTGAACTCGCAATCCTCCTGCCTCAGCCTCCCAAGTGCTGGGATTACAGGCAGGCGCCACTGCACCCGGTTAAAAGAAAGAATTTTTAAGAAACTAATTTTGTACACATAAAATTGATCATCTTAACCATTTTAAACCATATACTTCAGTAGCATTAAGTACATTCACAATGTTGTGCAAGTAATCTCCATTAACACTATTCATCTTGCAAAACCGAAAGTCTATGCCCATTAAACAAGGAGTATTATTTCCCCTCTCCCTAGCTCGTGGCAACCACCATTCTACTTTCTGTCTCTGAATTTGACTACCTAGATATGTAAGTGGAATTAGTATTTATCTTTCAGAAGTTTTACAAACAGATTTCCTGCCTGCCTTCAAAGGTTTTTTCCCCCAGACTTTAGCCATTTTTTTTTTTTTTTTTTTTTTTTTTTTGGCACCAAGGATTGAACCCAGGGGTACTTAACCACTGAGCCACAACCCAAGCCATTTTTATATTTTATTTAGAGACAGGGTCTCACTAAGGTGCTGAGTCTGGCTTTGAACAGCCTCCCACTTCCGGGATTACAGGTGTGCACCACCAAACACGGCTCTAAACAAAAGTTTTCACTGGCACCTCCTGTCTTTAATAACAAAGTAGCTCAGTCTAGGTGTGGTGGCACATGCTTCTAACCTAGCTACTCAGAAGGCTGAGGCAGAAGGATCCCAAGTTTGAGGCCCTCCTGGGTAACTTAGTGAGAACTGCTCCCCAACCCCCAAACTAACAATAACAAAAACAGAGGGCTGTAGCTCAGGGGTGGAGCATCTCTGGGTTCAATCCCTAGTACCAAAACAAAACAAAAAACCACCCCCCAAATAGCTCATTTTTAGAATGAAGAGAGGACAGGATAGACATACCCCTTAGGTCTTGAGAAAATCATGCCACACAAAGCAGAAAACAGATGTATTCTTTTCATGGCTGGTTACTAAGTTTTTAATTCTGAATTGGACTTCTTTTTGCACCAAGCACTTTCATTTTAAGATATGCATAAACAATATAATGAAACTACATTTAGTATGTTTTTTTGTTGTTGTTGTTGTTTTTTTTTTTTTTTGGCAGGGCTGGGGTTTGAACCCAGGGCCTTGTGCTTGCAAGGCAGGCACTCTACCACTGAGCTATATCCCCAGCCCCATTTAGTATGTATTTAAAACATTTCCAAACAAAAGTCATCATTCCTCTTCCTCCTCTTAGGTAATATCCTCATATCTTAGGATATTACCATGAAGTGTAATATCCTAATATGTTAATATCCTAACACGTTAACGAAAGTTATGATTCCCAAACAAAACCCCCAGCTGGGCACGGTGGTATATGCCTGTATTGCAGTGGCTTGAGAGGCAGAGGCAGAAAGTTTCCAAGTTCAAAGCCAGCCTCAACAACTTAGCTAGGCCCTAAGTGAGACCTTGTCTTAAAATAAAAAGTAAAAAAGGGCTGGGGATGTGGTTCAGTGGTTAATCAACCCCGAGGTTCAATCCCCCGTACCAAAAAAACAACAAACAAAACCAAAACTGACTCTCTAGTGATGACCTTTGTTTCAGGCAGGGTTACAATGCTTTAAGTGGTAATAAAAATGGGTGACATTTAATCCTTTCTAGGTTCTGTCAATTTTGACATTTAATTGGGCTGGAAAAAAGAAAAAGATGTACATAAAGTAGAAAATTCTCTTATTACTTGTATGAGAGCATCTTCTTTCTAATGTGGGCAAGAGGCACTTCTAAGAGTCTAGAAAATGATCAACTCTTATGGTATCATGGATTTTGTTCATACTGTTTTATGAAAGTTATTGTACTGTGGGAACAGTCCAGCACTTCTCTATTCTCTAGCCAGCTCCCTTTGATATGTTCCCCTCCAAACTCACACAGTGGCCAGCTCACTCAGGGCCTCTTGATAACGTAGGTACTCACTCTGGCCAAACACCTTAGGAAAGAGAAAGGATGAGTAAGGATCTCTTAGTCTGGCATATTCCTTTAGGTACTTTAAGGAAAAACTGGCCATCCAGCTTACCCCTGTCCCATAGCGAGCTGTCTCATAGCCATCTAGCAGGGTATCAATAAGGGCCTTCCGCACACCCTTGAAAGGAGTACTAGTGTTTCGCAGATCTAGCAAGTAGGAGCGGAAATTCTTGCCCATTAAGGAACGGGGGTGCCGGCCTTCAGCATGAAATGGGATTTCTGAGGAGATAAACACACAATATCTAGTTATTTTCCCAACTTAGAAACAGTCTAACGAAATAAAGTGACATGAATTGGATGTAAATTCCATCTTCTTTAATATATGAATAGATAAATCTCTGTCTTGAACAAAAAAAATACAAAGGGCTGGGGATAATACAAAGGGCTCAGTGGTAAAGTGCCCCTGGGTTCAATCCTCATTACCCTAAAAAATTTATATATAAAGAAGTAAAAAAATAAATTTATATACATAGAAATAACATATAAATTTATATGTATATAAATTTTTTTTTTTTTGGAACTGGGGATTGAACTCAGGGACACTCGGTCACTGAGCCACATCCCCAGCCCTGTTTTGTATTTTATTTAGAGACAGGGTCTCATTGAGTTCCTTAGGGCCTCACTAAGTTGCTGAGGCTGGCTTTGAACTCGTGATCCTCCTGCCTCAGCCTCCCAAGTCGCTTGGATTACAGGCATGCGCCACCACGCCCGGCTCTTATATGTATATAAATTTAATATATATTTTTGTATATATATAAAAAAGCTATTTTTGTTAGAGATAGAGCATATCTGACAAGTGGTCATAGAATGGGGAAAAAAAAATCAAGAACCATTCACCTTGGGCTTAGTGAAAAAACAGATGTCACAAACAGTCCTTTGTGGAAAAACAAGTAAATTATCATCTTCCAATTCAGGAAACTAAAGGTCTCAAGAACCTTAAAAAACAAACAAACAAAACCTGGCCTTTCTGGAGAAGAAATAACCTGCCTACATCATTTCCTTATGTAAAAGATTGAGGTGGCAGTCTCAAAACCCCAGGAAATTCCTCCTAGCTAGGGATGTACAAAAAGGACAAATCCTAACATATAAAATAGGCTTTTTAGGCTCCTAGAATGGATCCTGACAACTGGTCCTTACCAGAGGCACGGATAGCATCCAGAGCTTTCATCCTATACAAATAGTTGTAGCAACCTGTTGAAAAAAAGACTTGTCTCAGACACAATCCTCAAACTCAAGGAAACTAACAAATTGTCTTTCTGCATTTGCATATATTCAATAACTGCAGAATAATTTGAGGTTTTGTTGGCAGCTATTGACAACCAAGTGTGAATTCTGAACTTGTGGGACTCCTCACTGAAGGAGTCTCCAAGAGCTTGCCACATACTTTGATTTCCCTGAGTTTCCAGTTGTAGCAGTCTTGCATCATCATCTGCAAGGAGCTGGGGTTCATACTTGATATCCTGAACCCTGGAAAGTCGAATATCAATCTCCTCTTTCAAGTCCTGTGTGTGCAAAGAAAGAGAATATACAATCACCTTGTACTGATTCCCACTAATCTGGGAAGAGTCAGAGTCTGTGAACAACTAAGATGAAGTAGACAAAGTGCTCAGGTAGTTACTGAAATTGCCAGATAAGATGTAAGAATTTAGGAAAGAAGGGGGTTCTCTAATAACCTCTTCAAACAGCATATCTCTAAGCTAGATCTTTTAACTTGCCAGAATTTCTTCAAGCTCTATAGCATTATTTCAGAATTTAAACTGGTCTAAGAATCTTGGTAGGTATTATAAAGACCTTCCTAAGCTGAGACAAAGTGGACAACTGGATGTCATAATCCATTGTAAAAATCTAAGGAGGCCTGTATATAATCTATAAGTGTTTAGGGACTGTCTCAACTTGGTGGACCACAAGACTTCCAGAACCCATGCTAAAGAAAACTAAAACATTTATTTATTTATTTCATTTTTGCCACATGGTGGACTGAACCAGGTTCTACCACTAAGGTACACCCCAGCTCTTTTTATTTTTGAGACAGGGTCCAAGTTGCCCAGGCTGGCTTTGAACTTCTAATCCTCCTCCGTCATCCTCCTGAATAGCTGGTATTACAGGTGTGCACCACTATACCCAGCTTAATTGCTAAAATTGGTAATTCACAACAGGCACTGTGGCACATACCTGCAATCCCTGCTATTTGGGAGGCTCAGGCAAGAGGATTTCAAGTTCAAGCCTGAGCAATTTAGTGAGACCCTGCCTCAAAAATAAAAAAGGCTGGGGGTGTAGCTTGGTGGTAAAGCACTGTCCTCGCACATGGGAGGTACTGGGTTCAATTCCCAGTACTGGGGGAAAAAACCTGGCAATTCACATCCACGGTATAAAAACTCAAAAGGTACTACTGCACTGCCCTTTCAGAAGCAAGCACTATTATAAGTTCTACATACATCTCACCTGCTTGAGAGGGTTCCCAGAGCTCCAGGAAATAAATGTTTATTTTCTTTTTGTACTGGGAACTAGACCCAGAGTTGCTTTATCATTGAGCCACATTCCCAGCTCCTTTTTTGAGACAGTGCCTTGCCAAATTGCTGAGGCTGATCCCAAACTTGTAATCCTTCTGCCTCAGACACCTAAATCACTGGGATTACAGGTATATGCCATGGTGCCTGGCAGAAATACATTTCTATTGTAACATCCCCCCCACCTCCCAGGTACTGGGGATTGAACCCAGAGACTCACACATATGCTAGGTAAGTGCTCTACCACAACCTAATTCCATGGCCCTTTTGTTTTTTTTGGGGGGTACTGGGGATTGAACTCAAGGGCACTCCACCACTGAGCCACATCCCCAGCCCTATTTTGTATTTTATTTAGACACAGGGTCTCACTGAGTTGCTTAGGGCCTCGCTAAGTTGCTGAGGCTGGCTTTGAACTCGCGATCCTCCTGCCTCAGCCTCCCAAGTGCTGGGATTACAGGCGTGCGCCACCGCACCTGGCTCCCTTTGTTGTTTTAACTGTACAGGAACTTCCATTGTGAACTATTACCACACACACACAACTAGCAAATATGCACATTTTAAAGAATCATAAAGATCAAGATGAACACCTGTACCAATATTCACTTTATGAAATGGAAATCAGTGACTCTGAAGTCCTTAGCACTCATTGCCCACCACCTCAAATCTTAATTTGCCAACAGTCCTCTTACTCTTCATTGTTTTATCATGTGTTATCCTAAACAAGATGCTTAACTTTGTCTAGTTTTGAACTTTATACAAATGGAAAAATATTTTATGAAGTCCTCAGCAAACTGTTTTCTTTTACAGTACTGGGGACTGAACCCAGGGCCCTGCAAATGTGAGGTAAGTGCTTTACCCCTGAGCTATGTCTCCAGCCCTAAAAGCTTAAAATGAACTTTAAATTTGTATAGATGAATCAATTTGGATAATTTATTTATTTGGTGGTGGTCCATGGGATTGAACCCAGAGGCAATTTACCACTGAGCTACATTTAAAAATTTTATTTTGAGACAGGGTTTTGCTAAATTGCCCATGTTGGCTGGCAATGCTCCCGTCTCAATCCTGTCACTGGGATTACAGGCATGTGCCAACATGCCTGGTTTAGATGGATGAATTATAACAAATTAACATACCCATTTATCAGCATCTCAATCAACAGTTCCTTCATCCTAAAATGTTCTTTGCAGTCACCCTCTTCTCTAATCAGCTGCAGGCAACATGAAGTGATCTCTTTTATAGTTCTTTATGTTCATTCTAGAATTCCACATAAATGGAATCATGACACATATTCTCTTGGGAATGGCTGTCTGCCTTTTTACTTGGCATATTTGTGTGTATGGTCCTGGGGATTGAACCCAGTGGTGCTCTACCACTGAATGATACCCCCAGCCTTTTTTGAGACAGGGTCTTGCCAAGTTGCCCAGTCTGGCCTTGAACTGGAGTAGCTGGGATTATATGTTGCTGTGCCAGTCTACTGGCATGTTTTTTTTTTTTTTTTTTTAATATTTTTTAGTTGTCAATGGATCTTTTATACACACACACACACACACACACACACCCCTGAGGATTGAACCCTGGGCCTCACGCATGCCAGGCAAATGCTCTACTACTGAGTCACAACTCCAGTCCTATTGGCATGTTTTTGAGATTCACTTATGTTTGTGACTTAAATTTTTTCATTAAAAAATATTTTAGAAATTCAGTTGTGTTCATACATTTATCTTCAGTTTATTTTCAATTTTTATAGCATTCCAGAAAATGAACTGGTATCACTATCTACCAATTTAAAAAAGTGGATTTTTTGTACCATTTAAATATTATGAATGATGTTACCATAAACATTTTTATACATGACTCCTAGTACCTATGAGCAAAAATTAATTTCCTTATGTTAGATTTGGAACTGCTGAGACATGGATTAGGCAGGTACATGTACAATCTTAGTAAATTTCATAAAACAAAAAGAATCTTGGGGGTGGATCTCAGGGGTGTTTTACCACTGAGCTATAACTCCACAACTCCTTCCCACTTGTTTTTGAGACAGGATCTTGCAAAACTGCCCAGGTTGGCTTCAAACCTGCCATCTTCCTACTTTAGCCTCCTGAGTTGCTGGGATTACAGGCATGTGCCACTGTGGCCAGATGAGGAATCTTGATTTCATATAGTCTAAGGGCTCCATGATTGGGTAATGATATGTTAGACACCAACTCTATGTTCCTCTAATGTGAGACAAGTAGAAGTTACACTGTTTAAAGTTTCGGGCCAGGACATACATCTTTCTTGAGTCTTTCCAGGTAATATGTCAGAAAGGAATAAGTAAGGCTGGGTACTGTGGTACAAGCCTGAAATTCCAGTGGCTCAGGAGGTTGAGGCAGGAGGACTGAAAGTTTAAAGCCAGCCTCAGTAACTTACTGAGGCCCTAAGCAACTTAGAGAGGCCCTGTCTCAAACTTAAAAAAAAAACCCAAAAAACCAGACTGGGGATGTGACTCAGTGGTTGAGCACCCTTTGGCTCAATAAACAGTAGCCACCCCCCCAAAAAAAGAGGGAATAAGTTGGAAAGGATTAATAGCACTGGTTAATCAAACAACAGCTCTAGGAGTTGAGAAAACTGTGTACTAGCTTGGGCTCTCCCAATGACTTCTTGTTCACACAACAACGAATTACCAAGTACTTACTATGTGTAGGCCTTGGCTTAATGTTTGTGAACAAAAATGCCTGCACTTTTTTTTTCTTTCTGCAGTGCCACATACTAAAGGCAGGGCTTTGCATACACTAGAACCACTAAGCTACAACCCCAGCCCCAAGTGCTTGCACTCTTGAAGCTTATAGTCCAGTATAAAAGAGAAGGAAAACAAAAATTTTTTTCTTTTGGTATCAGGGATTGAATCAAAGGATTGAACTACTGATCCACATCTCCAGCTCTTTTTATTTTGAGACAGAGTCTTACTAAGTTGCTTAGGGCCTCACTGAATTGCTAAGGCTGGCTTTGAATTTATAATCCTCTTGTCTCAGCCTCCCAAATAGTTGTAATTGCAGGTGTGCACCACCACCACCAGCTGAGAAGAATGTTTTGAACAAAGAGACAAATATAAAAGAAAAATTGTGGCAAATGCTATGAAGAAAATATCAGGGTACTCATAGAAAAGAGACTTATTTTAAAATCCCCAGTAAGCATTCCTCTTTTGTGGAAGTAACATTTAAGCTAAGATCTAAAGAAGGAATGATCTAGCCAAGTGATGACCATTCCAGGTCACAGTAACAGTGTGTGAGATCAACCAGTAGAACTAGATTTCAGAGACTGGGAGAGAGGCCAAACAAAAGGAAGTTGGTAAGGGCAGCAGGTACCTTTCACTAAGTGAAAGATTAAAGAAGCAGGATGGGGTTGGCACTGGAGTATCAAGAGTTCTTATTTAGATATGTTAGGTTTGAGATGTCTATTAGAAACCAAAGTGGATGCTGGGCGTGGTGGCACATGCCTTTAATCTCCCAAGTTCAAAGCTAGCCTTTGCAACTTAGTGAGACAGTTTCAAAATAAAAAATAAAAAGAGCTAGGATGTGGCTCAGTGGTTAAGTGCCCCTGGGTTCAATTCCTGGTACCCAAAAATAAACAAGAAAGAAATCTAAGTGGAAATGTCAAGTAGGCAGTTGGGATACAAAGTATGGGGATTCAGGAAAGAGGTATGGGGCAGGTAAAAAAATATTACCTGTGGATACTGCAAGCCAAGAAAAGGAAGGCATTCACTAAAGAAGAAAGTGTAAACTAAGGTAATATGCCACTAGATTATTCACTTTCTGTACGTCCTCCCCTAAGTTGCTTCCTTTTCTTAGGTTTGTTTGTAACACAAATGGTGGAACAAGATAATTAATGGGGCTCTTAAATAAATCTAAAGTTCTGCGAAGACAACCACTCTCAAATGCATCCTAAAACACAGCAAACAAAACACACCACTAAGATAAATGGGGAAACAGCAGTTAACAAAAACTTAAGTACTTGGTAAGTTACATACTGTACCACAGCAGAGAGCAGGTAAGCCAAATTCCAAGGCAGTTACTGTTCAATTCATTAATATTAAGTATAAAGGTAAATGGACAAAGAAACATGTGAATTTAAGTAATCTCTAAAAGGCACAAAAAATCTCATTCTTGTTCCTAACACATCTGAAAAACCAGGTTCATATCGTGCCCTAAGGACCTACCTTGGGGGCATTGTGTCCCACAGGGACATGGGGTCCCCTTCTAGATTTCATTGCAAAACGCATGATTTGCCTCTTCACAAAAATAAATAGCAGTACAAATACCTGTCCAAAAAGATACAAGAAGAATCTTTAATAATAAAAACAACAACAGAGGGGATGCCTTCATTCAAAATCTCCAGATAACAGTTCTCAAGAATGGATGCTTCAAGATAAAACTTGGGGGAAAGTGAGGACGTCAAGGATGGGGGAGGACCTAGGGAAGCCAATAGTGGGGAAGCTTGGGGTCTGTGCCCTACAGCTTAGGGGGAGGGTTCTCAGCCAGGGGCGGGTCGGTCTGGGTCTGTGACTTAAGCTCCCAGGTACTCCTGGGATTGGAGTCAAAAGCCCAGAAAAAGTGCAGGTGAGTGGATGGAGAATGAAGACAGGGATCGGCTCAAGAGGAGGGTCTCCACTGGGTCAGACGCTACAGCAGGAATGGGGTGGGGGAATATCCTCACCAGGCTCCCGTAGGCCATCACCAGCACGACATTCACCCCGGACAGCCAGTTACTGCTGGACGCCATGGCCTCCCTCCCCGCGCAGAACTGCTCGGGTTTTCCCGCTGCCCTGCCTCGTTAGCCCAGGCTCCGCCAAAGCAACGGCGCCTGGGTTCCCTGGAGCTCTCCGGCCATTTCCTTACGGGGGAAGACCAAGCCAGACCCGGCCTGAAAACATGGCGGATGGGGGGGCTAGGAAAGGAAGACGACGCCTTCCCGCTTTCCCCCGACACGTGACTCAGGCAGGCAATGACACCTGGGAGCTGCAAGTGCGGAGACGCGGAACTACGCCAGTGAGAGGAAGCGGAGGCCATCCGTGCGTCACGTGGTAGAGGCGGGGCCGCCGCGCAGGGGGCGGGTCGGACGCACGGAGCCTGAGTTTGGTGTTTCGTGGCGTGGTGGCACGCGCACGCTGGCGTGCGCGTCCCTTTTCGCGTCACGTGCTGGGGGGACGCAGGAAGGCAAGTGGGAGGGGGAAGGCGCGAGAGCGAGCGCGAGAGGGAAAAGGAGGGAGGGGGGTGGGGAGGAGGGAATCTTATATCACGTGACAGGGGCGGCGCGGCCCGGGGTGTCAGTGTGGAGGAGACTGAGGTAAAGTTGGGAGCGCAGCGGCGTTGGTGGCGGCGGCGGCGGCAGCGGCAGCGCGGCGGGGCCGGGTATTGTCCGCGGCCCCTTTAAATCCGCGATCCCCCTTTTACCCTCCCTCCTTTCTCTCCTACCCCCGCCGTATCCCCCTCCTTCGGTAGGCCCCCCCAGCGCCGTGGGTTCCCCCACTGTACAGCTCCCTTATAGTCTTGGGAGCCCTGGTGCCCCCCCCACCTCGAGTCGGCCGCTGGAGGTTTTGTTTATGGTTGGGTTCGCGGCCTAGTGGGCCGCGCCGGAGCCGGGGCCTCGATTTGGGAGCGTGGCCGGGGCGGGGCTTGGGGCAGCCGGAGGGGGGGCCATGCGGCTAGAGCCTGAACGGGGAGAACGAGAAAGAGCGCGAGCGAACAAGGCCTGGGCCCTGCCTGAGGTAGGCTGTCTGCCATGGCCGGTGCCTGTGGAGATGAAGGCCTCCTCCCTTTCCAACCCTCTGCGGGCCTCCTCTGATCCGGATCCGGCCTGGTTGGGGGTGGCGGCGGCGGGGGGGGGGGGGGAGGCGATGGGGTGGAGCTGCCCCAAACTCCCCCATGTGGCCCTCAGTTTGGAGTGCGGAGGATTAATTTGTTCCGGGTGGGAGGTAGGGAGGCGATTGGCCCCGTGGGTTCTTGATGTGGCGCTGAGGGGGGTGAGCCTCCCATCCTCCACGCGTGGGTTTGCGTCCCCTCTTGGTTTCCAGCCTCTTTGTCAGATCCTGTTATTACTCTTCCTTCTTTCTTACCGACCCAGCTATTGGAATATATTTTTGCTGCTCTCTTTAGCTTTCTGTTGTCTACACTGTAGTTTTGGGTACCCCAAACAATTATGTGATTTGGGAAGCTGGGCATGTAGGCCCCCATAGGCTGTATTACGCCTAAGGAACGTCACTGGATTGCAGGAGTATTTGTTCACTCTTTCCATAATGGGACAGGAATTCCAGATTTCTTCAGACCCTTCACCTTGTGGACAGCCTCTTAATTGCTTTGCAAACTGATGTCACAAACAGGAGGCTGCTCCTTTTTCAGGATTCTTGAAATGTAGCCACCTCTGTTGTACGATGTTGTGGAAAGAAAAACACAACAGTAACAGGCGTTTTTGTTGTAGTTATTAACGTTTTTGCCTTTGACTCATCGTGATTATTAAATGGAGAAATCTTTTTTTTGTCTCTCTCCATCCTTCTGCCCCCCCCCCCCCCCCCAATCCTGCTTTGGGTATATCTGATGTGAATTGCTGGGAGGTGATAGTGTTCTGTGACAACCAGCATTACTAGAAAAAACATTCTGGCTCTGTATCAGTTGACAAAACTGCTTTGAGATCCTACATCATTGTTCTTAAAGATTAGAACATCCCCATGATTGTTTCTGTTGTGAATGGGAAGTATTGCCAGCATGTAAACTATTGATAAAAGGCCTAAAAATGTACTGTTCTGTTTTTTTATTTTTAAAACCCCTTCTTGCGAAGTGTGTCATAACTGGGCAGGACTCAATAGATTCAAGGTGGTGGGAAAGGGGACGCAGAGGTCATTTCAAAAAAGCATCAGGGAAATTAGTTGCTCTGTTAAAGGTAGCAAGCCATACCCATCCCAGTCCAGCTTCAGAGTTTCTGAATTGTTTTCTCAAATTAGATTGTAAGCTCCCTGAGGGCAGCAACCAAGTCATAATGTTTTGTATTTTCTGAAGTATTGGACACATAGTAGACATTCAATAAATACTTGTTATTTATTTTTTTCAGTAAAATTTCTCTGGCTATTTTTTTAAGTAGCTGGTTTCCAAAATAGAGTCAAGGGCACTCCTGTGTTGAAACTTATACTTGCCCCTGCAGTATTTCCTTGGTTTCCAGCATTCTCCCCTGCTTTCCTTAATTTTTATTTTCTAAGAAAGAGTAACAAGATTCCTCACCTCCACTGGATAACTCTGGGTATTTGTCTCCACTTACTACTAAAAATTCTATTAATTCTGTGTCCTCGAGTGATCCATCCCAGATCACTTACTTGTGACCTGTTGCTTGGTGTTATTACTATGTGGGTGGTAAAATTGTTAGTCACACATTTCAAAGCATTTGTAAGAACTAAATGGAAGTTTATAGTAAAAATCATCAGGAGGGTTTTTCTCTTTCCTGGTTAATTACGCGACTTTCAAGATGACTTTCTAATAAATTTACACCTGACTGGTAAAGTATGTGCAGTGATCTATACAGCTAGTCCTTTAGCTTATATTTGCAAATTAATTCATTCTCCTAAACTGACAGATGTGAAGTTGAAAGTAGTATTTGTAAGTTATAGAGTGGTGGGTTGGAAATGATAACCACGTATTAGAAAGCTTCAGCTTAGAGCCAATTTAAATTTAAACATTTGTTTTCTTCTAGGTTTTTTTTTTTTTTAATTCCTCTCTTTTTGATAAGGATCCATTGTTCTTGGTTAAACAGCACTTTGCTTTTGTAAATTAAGGGTTGAAACTTGACTATAATGGGGAAATGGACTACTGTGTAGCAAATAATCCTGTACTAGCTTGAAATATTTACAGGCCTTGGTGCGTACATTTATATACAGGGACAGAAGGTAATGATTAAAAATTAGCTATGAGGCTGCTTTTTAAATATCTTTCTTAGAGACAGGGAATGTAGAACTCTTAATTCTTAATGACCACATCAAAAAGCAAAGACCTGTGTAATCTATTGGCATGAAACTTGGTGAAGAATTTCTCCACAAGGAAGTAAGGTCTGACATTCAATAAAGAGGTGAAATTTACTTCCCTGATAATTAATCCTTACATATTTATTTAGAAGCCCTCCCTACCTCAAAATCCAGAAATTTCTTTTGGACAGTTTAGAATTAACCCTGTATAACGTTTCTTTAATGAAAAATTAAATATAGAGCAGAAAAGCATAATTTGCCCTCTTTGGAAGAGATTAAAACAGTGCAAAGTATCTTCTTTTCAGCACCCTGTTAGATGATTTTTTTTTTAACCAAAATACAGCAACTGAAATTACATTATAGAACAAAATATGAATGAAGGGAATTTGAATTCAGTTGAACCTTGGTTAGAAATTTTATAACAAAAACTGTCAGTTTGGGGAAGGCCCTTTGTATTCTGTGTCTCTTTAAAGACTCAAGTTGTTCTGCAGGCATTAATGTTTCAAGTTTAAAACGATTTCCTAGAAGCCCTTCCAAATAAAACTTTGTGATAGATGCGTTTGGTTTGGGACAAATTTGGAATTCCCTGTATTTTAAGGTGAGTGGTTGAGGGTAATTGCAATTCTGGTTTCTTGAAAATGTGGACAAAACCAATAGAAGCAGTTGTCAAAGCAGTGTGTTAGAATAATTCTGCAGGGAACTGAAATTCTGAACTGGAACTGGATCTAATACATGCCTTGTTTAAGGGCACAGTTAAAAAAACAGAACCTATAGCATGCTGAGAGATGAAGCTTGAGGGAGAAAGAGGCTAGACTTGAACTTGTCCTTTCCTCCAAGTGGTGGAGGTCACATGCAACTATGTAAAACATTTGTAAGGCAGGTAAGATGGTTTTCTTAGGTAGATTGAATACAGTATTTATATACAGTAACGTGCGCACGTGTGTGTGTGTGTGTGTGTGTGTGTGTGTGTGATGTTAGGGATCAAATGTAGGACCTTGGGCATGTTAGGCAAGCCTCCCATTGAACCACACTCCCAACCCCCACATTTTTTTTTGCTTTTTGGTAGTATTCGGGATGGAATCTCCCAGGGGTGTTCTGCCATTGAGTTATATTCCAAACCCTATACATTATTGTGCACAAGTGAATTAACAGTCATAATTTCTTAAGGAAATTATCAAATGTCTCAAGAATAGGTGACTTTTCTTGCTTTGTTCCTTTGAAGAAATCAAGTGTTCGGTGGTGAAAGTGCTGATGAAAGAGAAGTTAAAAACATTTTGCCCACATTTTAATGCCTAAACTTTTTTTTTTTCTTTTTTTTTAATCTTCAGTATTCTACCTTGTAAATACTGTTATTTGTATATACTGTAAATGATGACGTCGGTGGGCACTAACCGCGCCCGGGGAAACTGGGAACAACCTCAAAACCAAAACCAGACACAGCACAAGCAGCGGCCACAGGTAAAAGAACCCACGGGCTATGGAGTCATGGGTAACTTTGCTGGTAGATAGTGGTTTCCATGCAGTGTAGTATCATTCTGTGCTTTGGAGTAGTGATTTGGATTCCTTATTCTTGTCTAGTCCTTGGTTCTTTTTTTCCTTTTCTTTTTAAAGGGCCTGTTAGCTCTCAATGACATACTCTATGATACAACATGCTTTTCTTGTTGTTGTTTAATGCTACATTGTAAGGCTATGACTTCATTTTTGAGTCCTATGCTTGGTGTCTCTAACAGGTGTTTTCCTTCTATCATCAGGACCATTTAATAGTACATTTCTTATTTCTTAGACCTTCTGCCTTGACATCTCCGTAGTCAATCTTGGTCTTGGCAACTCTCACCTTCCAGATTTTGTCTTTCATTCTAACAATTGAGACACCCTACTCATTGTTCAGTTTTAGAACTTAAGGAATAAATTAACTTCATGGGTATTAAGTTTGCTTTAGATGTGGTCTGTTTTCTATAACTAGTATTGGTTGGTACCTAATGTGAATGAAGTACTTAGTATTTGGCTGTGTTCAGATATATTGAATATGTAGGACTAGAATTTTCCCCTTAATTTTTTTTTTTTTTTAACAGTGAATTTCTAGTAGAATGTTGGGACTTATTCTCATTGGGGCAGTAATTTCTAGTATCTTAAATGTTGAGTCTATACTTCAACTAAATCTTATGCTGTTTTGGAATAAGAGGTTAATATTGGTAATTGAAGAAATAAGAACTGGGTTTATACATGACTTTGAAAATTCATTAGTGTGAATTAAGGAGCAGATATTCAAAGTGGTACTATAATTCCAAAATGAAAGCTCCTTTAACTATGAACATTGATGGAAAAGCTCCCTGTTCTTTTTGGGATTGTAGAGTGAAATAGCTACACCTTCACTCTGTTTTTGTCATTTTGTCTATTTAAGCATCTTTAAATAGTTTTGTAACAAGAAAAAAAATTAGGGTGGTGGGGAGAATAAACATTGCTACTTAGGTCCCTTTTATTTCTCTGTATTCTTAATTCTTAATTATGCTTTCTTGGTTTCATCTCAATTCCTAGGCCACTGCAGAACAAATTCGACTTGCACAGATGATTTCGGACCACAATGATGCTGACTTTGAGGAGAAGGTGAAACAAGTGAGTGTACTGCTATTTGCTGTAAGCTAAGGGAAGAGATAACCATGTGTAAGCATAATGAAATATCATAGATGCTCACCAGAATACTTTGTGCTATATATATTGTAGTAATTGTCCTGAAGCATAATAGATCAGGCCAATAAATAGGTGCTTGCATTTTCTGATTTACTGTGTCCCTTTGGATAGATAACCTTGTTCAAAGAGGTTTTATCATAATTGTAACTCTATTGAATGATTTTGTTGATGTCATTTTGTATGTGTGGGAAGTGTTTTGGGAATCAAATCCAGGGCCACGTGCTTGCTAAGCATGGTTATTACCACTGAGCTGTATGATATGCTAAAGCCTGTACGTTTTAAGCTTTGATTTGCCATTTGATGCTTAATTGTTTGATTGCTTTGTAAACACTTGTGACCCAATCCCTAATATTTTGCTTTTGGAAGTAGATTTCCAACATTTTATGTTTTGCCCCTCAAGCCTTACGGTTCTTTCAATCTCAATAGGTATCGCCTCCCTTTATCTAGTTACCTTTGTGTGGAGTGTAAGTTTGATTGTGTTGGCTACTGATTTTTCTCTTTCAGTTGATTGATATCACAGGCAAGAACCAGGATGAATGTGTGATTGCTTTGCATGACTGCAATGGAGATGTCAACAGAGCCATCAATGTTCTGCTGGAAGGAAACCCAGACACGGTAGAGTGCTAAATAGTGTTTTAGAATGTGGGTCCTGGATTGGGAAGCTGGTAATATTCTAAAAATAGCAAGTGGGATAAATCATCTTCAATCAGTATACCTTTTTCTCCAAGTTGAGTTGGGAGCTTTTTTGGAGATTGTAATCTGCAGGTTGCAAATACTTAAAATTTATGTATAATAATACATTCTCTTCATGGGAATAACAGTCATAGGAAAAACAGGTAAAATTAGTATCTTCTAATTGGTTTGAAATAAATTATTCATTCTAGACTAGTGACTATTTTTGAGGCTTGGATTAGTCTGAATTAGCGGTGCCTTGGTTGGTTATTTTTTTATTTTTTTGGTACTGGGGATTGAACCCAGTGGCACTCGACCACTGAGCCACATCCCCAGCCCTATTTTGTATTTATTTAGAGACAGGGTCTCACTGAGTTGCTTCGGGCCTCCCTGAGTTGCTGAGGCTGGCTTTGAACTCACAATCCTCCTGCCTCAGCCTCCCAAGTGCTGGGATTAGAGGTGTGCGCCACCGTGCCCGACTAGCCTTGGTTATTAATCATGGAAGATTTCTGCTCTTTTTTTTTTTTTTTTTTTTTTTTGAGGTACTGGGGATTGCACCCAGGGGTGCATTACCACTAAGCTACCCCTGCATCCCCTTTTATTTTAAGACAGTCTTGCTAAGTTGCTGAGTCTGGTCTGGAACTTGGAGTCCTCTTACCTTAGTCTCCCATGTTGCTAGGATTACAGGTGTACCTTACACCCAGTCTTTGCTCGCCCTTTTTTATTTTTTTATTGCTATTGAACAAAATTGCAAACTATACAATTCAGAATGTTTCCATTGATATCACCTTTATGTTGCATAATACTGTTGAATTGCCTAAACTTTGTTGTGTTGAGGTAGCAAAGAAACAAGCTTTACAGACTGTTTACCATCCCTGGAGCTAATAGAGGATATATTGGAGGGCTGCTTACTCTGAGATTTAGACAGTTGCTTTCACTTTTTCTCCTTCCCACTTAATGAGTATTTTTTTTAAAAATTATAGACATTCACAATACCTTTGTTTTATTTATTTATTTATTTATTTATTTATTTATTATCATGTGGAACTGAGGATCAAACCCAAAGCCTCACATGTACTAGGCAAGCACTCTACCATTGAACTACACCCTTAATGAGTATTTTGTATTTCTTTTACACCTTATTAACTTTTGGGATATTCCCACAGTGCTTGACAGAGAATTTTGTTAAGTGAGCATTGAGCATTTTGAAATCACTTTCATTAATTGATCTTACACTAGGGATCTTTGGAATAGAGTTCATCCTTAGAGTTATGAATTTCCTGATGTTACATTGTCACATCAGCTAAATACTAAATTGTCTGTTTCCTTGAGACAGTGGAAGATAATAGTCAAAAACTTTATAAAATAATTGAATTTAAATTTGTGGGATTTTGTTTTTTTGTTTTTTCCCTCCCATAAACGCACTCCTAGATTACATTCTCTGTAACTGTCTTTATTAGAAAATTCACTGCTTGGACAATCAAGACATAGTACCTTTGGTTCACTTGGGTTTACACCAGAATAATTGCCTCAAGATATTTTTTTGGTGGGAGAGTTTGGACATCTGATACTTTTTTAAAAGTCCACAAGTCACATTTTTCTCACCTCCAGCATCTTCTGTCTAGTGCTACAAGATTGACCTTCCAGAGTATCAAAAAGGAAAGAAAGGCAGAGAATATAGGCTTATGCCACAAATAAACCAGCTACTAGAAAAACCAATGGGAAGCAAAGTCATCTGCTGGGGTGTTGGGTGAATTTGAGTGGGTGAGATCATATCAGAAAACTGGCAGAAGATAATCCTAATTCTTTTTCTTTATAGAAGCCATCTGGTGCCTGCAGCTAATGTATACACAAGGGAGGGAGACAGGTGACATGTTCCTGAAACTTGCCAGGTTTTGAGACAGATTAGCATAAATTCTAGAAGCTGTTTTTAGTCTAGTTTCCAGAGTTCCTGGTGCAAATTTAGCTATTGGGCTATTACAGCTTATGAATTAAAACTACTATAGTATCAAATGACACTCCAGCTAAAATATGGAATAAGACTGGGTTGGAAGAATGTGTAGCAAGGAACTTCTTAGGACTGAGTAGATTTTTCATCTTTTAAAAAAATGATAACTTTAGTAAGTTATTATAGATTTTTTAGAATATGCTTTAGAATATATGGATATGCGTTAATTTTAAAGCAGGGTGGGGGGAGTGGTGGAGATTGAATGCAGGACCTGACATTTGCTTATGTGTTCTATCACTGAGCTATAGCAAGGCCTTAAATTTCTTTTTTTTTTTTTTTTTTTTCTTCCTTTTATTTGTACCAGAGATTTAACCCAGGGGCACTCAACCACTGAGCCACATCTGCAGCCCTATTTTGTATTTTATTTTGAGACAGGGTCTCATTGAATTGCTTAGCACCTTGCCTGTTGCTGAGACTGGCTTTGAACTTGAGATCCTCCTGCCTCAGCCTCCCAAGCAGCTGGGATTACAGGTGTGCGCCAGTGCACCTGGCTTACTTTTTTTTTTTTTAAATTAAAATCTTTATTATGGTAAATTAAACATAAAATTTATCATTTTAACTTTTTTTTTTTTTTTTTTTTTTGGTACTGGGAATTGATCCCAGGGCGTTGTGCATGAAAGGCAAGCACTCTACCACCTGAGCTATATCCCCAGTCCCATTTTAACTTTCCTTCAATGTTTAATTGAGTGACATTAAGTACATTCACAATGTGTGCAACCATTATTAATTTTTCCAGAACTAGTTCAGTTGTCCTAACCAGGAATTCTATATGCTTTATATAACTCTCCATTCTTCCCTTCCCTATCCCTTAGTAACCTCTACTGTTTTCTGTTTTCTATTAATTTGCTTGTTTTAGGCAAAGTAGTATCATACACTATTTATCCTTTAGTTTCAAGCTCATTTATTTAGCATATGTTTTCAAGATTCATTTATGTTGTGGGTTAGAAGAATTTCATTGCTCTTTTTAAAAATTTTTTTTAGATGTTGACAGACCTTTATTTTATTATTTATATGTGGTACTGAGAATCAAACCCAGCGCCTCACACATGCTCGGCAAGCAACCCCAGCCATTTCATTGCTTTTTAAGAATAAATAATACTCAGTTCAGCCTGGGAGACTGGGAGGATTGTGTATTCAAAACCAGCCTCAGCAATTCAGTGAGACCCTGTCTAAATAAAAAGAAAATGGGCTGGAGCTGGCCATGGTGGCCCATGCCTATAAACTCAGTTGCTCGGGAGGCCGAGGCAGGAGGATCTCAAGTTCAAAGCCAGCCTCAACAAAAGCCAGGTGCTAAGCAACTCAGTGAGACCCTGTCTATAAATAAAATAGGACTTTGATTGAGCACCCCTGAATTCAATCCCCAGTACCAAAAAAAAAAGGCTGGGATGTGGCTCAGTGTTTGAGTGCCCCCTGAGTTTAATCCCTGGTACCAAAAAAGGAAAAATAATGATAATACCCTGCTGTATCGTGTATACCATGTTTTATTTTATTTACCTGTGCATCTATTGGCGAGCACTTAATTATCTGGAAGTGAGTTTTAGACATAATACTTCATTTCCTAAATTCTTCAACATATGACTATAATATTATTTTTAAACTGGGTGTGGTGGCACTTATCTGTAATTCCTAGCAACTCAGGACGATGAGGCAGGAGGATCCCAGGTTCAAGGCCAACCTCAGCAACTTAGTCAGACCCCTTCCCAAGAAATAAAAAGGGCTTAGGGATGTGCTGTGAATTCAGTCCCCAGTATCATATGAAAAAAAAAGTTCTGTTGTCAATCCTGAGAAAATTAATGTTTTATATGACCTAATACTTGTTTATTTTTTTGTGTGTGTATTATTAGGGATTGATCTAGGATCTCTCCCATGCTAGTCAAGCATTCTGTCACAGAATCAGATCCCCAGCCTGTTTTTTTTTTTTAAGACAGCATCTTGATAGGTTGCTCAGCCTAGCCTCAAACTTCAAGCCCTCCTGCTTAACCTCCCCAGTAGCTGGGATTATAGTCATCTGTTACTGCATACCACTGATTCATGTTCTTGAAAGTTACCAGGTATTAAATAGCTGTTAATGAGCAAGCACCAGTGCCATAGTTCTTTAAGTTATATGGTAACTAACATAGTAAAGGTCTAAAAGTCTTTCTTTTGTCCTATAAGTTTTATTTGTACAGGTTTTCTGTGAAAAGATATGTAAATTGAGGTATACTGTTTTTCTTTTTTTTTCTTTTTTGGTACTGAGGATTGAACCCAGGGACACTCAACCAACTGAGCAATCTTGCTAGCCCTTTCTATTTTGAGACAAGGTCTTGCTCAGTTCCCAAGGCTGGCCTTGTACTTGCCATCCTTCTGTCACAGGTTTCCGAGTCCCTGGGATTATAGGCATATACCACAATGTTTGACAGTATGCACGTTTTTAAATCTTTAAATTTGGGCTGGGGCTGTCGCTCAGAAGAACACTTGCCTAGTATGTGTGAGGCATTGGGTTTGATCCTCAGAACCACATAAAAATAAGGCATGTGTCCATTTACAACTAAAAATATTTTAAAAACCCCAAAACTTTAATTTTTTTTATATTTTTTAATGGTGCTGGGGATTGATCCCAAGGCCTTATGCTTGTGAGGCAAGCACCTACCAACTGAGCTATATCCCCAGCTCAAGACTTTAAATTTTTAAGACTCATTTTTATGAGGATTGAGTGTTTTACAATTGTATTTAGCTTATTTCCTTACCATGGATTTTCCCTCCTGTAATTTAGAGTCCTGGGCATTGAACCTGGTGTACTCTGCTAGTGAACTACATCCCCAGCCCTCTTTTTTTTTTTTTTTTAATATATTTTAGTTGTAGGTGGACACGATATCTTTATTTTATAATGTGCTGAGGATCGAGCCCAGGGCCTCACGCATGCTAGGCGAGCACACTACCTCTGAGCCACAACCTCAGCCCTATCCCCAGCCTTTTTTATTTTTATACATGGTCTTGCCAGTTTACTGAGGCTGACCTTGAACTTCAATTGTATGTAGTACGCTGTACCATCTATGTGTAAGTTGCACTACGATATTCACATAATCATGAAATAGCCTTGTGGTACATTTCTTAGACTCTGTTCCTGTCTTTAAAGGACACACGACTGTTTTCTTTTAAATTTGAGTATATTAATTTAAGAAGTGTGGGAAGAACATAGTGGGTAAAACCTGGATGGAAGGCTTCCTATTTTCACTAGTCAGGGCCAGGGTTATGACTGCTATTAGGTCTTCTTTTAAATGTGTGTGCATGTGTATATAATTCTTGCTTTTCTCCTAAATTTATGGGCTGATAAGAGAATATTCCCAAGAGCCAAATGCTGCTCATTCATTCTTAATTTATAGATAACTTGTAAAAACTTCCAGTTTCCTTTTTTGCTTTATTTCATAGGATTAGGAATGTAAAAAGTTGGTTGTGGGAGGAGGTCACTGAATCCAGAGGGGACTAGGTTTTTTTAAGTTTAGGAAGCACACTTGATAGGCACAAATAACTAGGTTCTTTAATAGACTTAGTGAACTGGATAGAGATCTTTTGAAAGTGATCCCTGTAATCCATTATCTATAAGTATCTCCTCTTCAAAAGCAACTTTAATTTTGGCAGAGATAGGTATACAGCTTGATTTGAGGTTCTGTTTGTGCCTTCTGTTTAAACAGAAGTAAACTAATGGAAATGTTTTAAACATGGATGCTGAAAGAATAATCAGTTGTCCCAGCTTTCATGTCTAGTATCCTGATAGCAGTCCATATTGATTAGATATGAATGCTCTACCATTCTTTAGCATTCCTGGGAGATGGTTGGGAAGAAGAAAGGCGTCTCAGGACAGAAGGATGGTGGCCAGACGGAATCCAATGAGGAAGGCAAAGAAAATCGAGACCGGGACAGAGACTATAGCCGGCGACGCGGTGGGCCACCAAGACGGGGAAGAGGTGCCAGCCGTGGACGAGAGTGTATGCATGGGGCTTTATCAAAACCAGCTGTGGGTCAGTAATGTCCAGACTCCAGGGATGTGTCAGGGCCCTGCTAAACAGGACCCAGGAACTATTATATCACCTTTTTGTTTTTCTTGCCATCATGTATTCTGAGATTCTGGTATCTCTTGCATGTAGCATTTTCTAGCAACTGCCACTAGTCTGGCATAAAATTACCCTGTAATTATTTGTAAATTTATTTGACTTATGACTCTCTTGTGGCCCATCTTCGTTCCAAGTAACCCTCATATCTCATCATTCAAAGCTCACGTTCTCTTAAGTTTTTTTTGTCTTCATAACACTGTATTACATGGCATTTACACATCTGTATATATCCTACTGATCCTTTTCTGGCCATTCTCCCTCCCCCCCTTCCATATTTCAGTTCGGGGTCAGGAAAATGGACTGGATGGCACTAAGAGTGGAGGGCCTTCTGGAAGAGGAACAGATAGAGGCAGAAGAGGCCGTGGTCGAGGCAGAGGTAATCAGTTTGTGGAGGGATGGGTATTGGGGATAGATTATTTAGTTCTCTAGGGGTCTTCTTTATTTAAAAATAAATTAACATGGAGTCTGGTTACATTAATTGTTGAGGTCTCATGCATATACTAGAGATTGCTGAAATGTAGAGTGGAAAAGAAGGTAGATGTCAAATTGAGTTTTTATTGTTGATGCTATTGTTTGCTTGAAGACCCAGCAGTTTGAGCAGCAAAAGAACAATCTGTCAACACTAATGATTGTCCTACTCTATTAACTGATGTGATACATGGGACTGAGAGAAAGAACATCTGATACTATCAGCCACTTACTATTCCACAGCTGCCTCAGCTGAAATGGTGGTTTTATATCAACTTCTAAATATTTCTCTGTCCCTCTGTTTCTCTCTCTCTCTCTCTTTTTTTTTTTTTTTTTTTTTTTTCTTTAGGAGGCTCTGGTAGGCGGGGAGGAAGGTTTTCTGCTCAAGGAATGGGGTACGTTTCATTGATCCAATGTATTTGATTTTTTTTTCCCCTAAGAATAACCAAAATGTGAATAGAATGATTTCTAGATTATTTGATCAGAAAAATATGTAGATTTAGGGCTCATTTCTCAGGAATAAGCATTTGCTACCTGGGTCATTAATCTCTTACCATATTGTATACAATGACATTTTTGGGTAGGCTGATAAACAAAGAAAAGTAGACAGCATGTAGGACCTATAAAATGGGATATGATTGATGTGTACTAATAAGATAGTCAGTATTCTGATTGTCCTCGTTGGGTTAATATTTGCTGAAGCTGCTTAGAGGTCAGAGACTCTTTTAAGCTTTATTTTTTTCAGAACCTTTAACCCAGCTGATTATGCAGAGCCAGCCAATACTGATGATAGTTATGGTAATAGTAGCGGCAATACGTGGAACAACACTGGCCACTTTGAACCAGATGATGGGACGAGTGAGTGACCATTTATTGTTATTCATTTCTTTGTCTCTGGAAATCTAAAGATTTTTGTGTGTGTCTATGTATATTTGCAGTGCTGAGGATTGAATCCAGAGCCACCTGCTTGCTAGGCAAACGCTGTACCACTGAGCTATATCCCACGTTGAGGAAATAATTTTTTTGAGGTTACAGTTAAATTTTAAAAAGCGGATGAAGAGTGTTTGGATACAGAGATCTGGGACAAAAGCAGTAGCAGTTAAATTATTGTGTACTGATTATTTACCATGTGCTTATGAGCCCATTATCTGTACTGTACTATTCACTTGATTCTCTCCACTATTTAGGAAATAGACATTATTTATCATCACTTTTCTGATGATAAAACTAAGACTGAAAGAGGTTATATTATGAATTTGCTGGTATTTGAACTTTGAATTGTATAATTCTAAAAGCCCATTCTTTTACCGTTATATCATATAACTGTTAGTTCCAAGTATGTTTCCTAGTGTTTATGTTAGGGTAGCTTTGCTTTTTGAACAGTTATCTAGAATCAGTCAGTCAGTTAATTAAGACATTACTTGTAGGGATGAGCAGGGCCCAGAATCAGAGTCCACACTGTTGATTTGTTTTCCTGTTTTCTTCATTTTTGAGAAATCTCAGTAACTAAGCAAGAAGGAAATCTCTGGCCTTCCTCTGTCTGTTTAGGTAGTCTTCTTGCTCTGGTGAATATTATGAGATTTGGATAAGATAGCTTTTTTGCTAGCTGGCTCTGGTGCCTGCATCCAGATAGGGTGTAAATGCTTAAGGGTATGTTAGGCTTGTGGGATAAACCAAGATGTGTTTTGGGGTAAAAGATACACATGTTGCTTTTAATAAGAGTAGCCTCTAGGCTTCTTATGAGATCTACCTTCTGGCTAAGCCAGCACATGAGAGCCTGAGGCTTTTCTTCTTATGAAAGGATCTGGCTTAATAGTAGGGCCTGAAGTAGGCTCTCTGACACCTTATCCATTTAAATTTGCCTTGTTTCCTTTGAAAGGCCAGTTATCTTTATCTCTGGATCTTTAGGAGGGTCTTTGGAGCAAACATCTTGTAATCTACTACACACAAGATGTTATACCTTAGGTTCTGAATGTTGCCTGCTTTTTGTTTACCAAACTATTTCATGAACTCATTTTTAATATTTCTCATGGGGGAGACTGAAATCAAGGTATTGACAAAAGATAGGTATCTTATTAAATTTCACTACCATTTGGCTACAAAATGTTTCAATCTCCTACCTTATACTTTAGAAACATTAGAAATGTTCTTCATTCTTTTCCTGATAGATTTGTAGAGGTAGTAGTAGCAGTCTCACTGTCAAAAGTTTCTGTTTTTGAACTGTTTGTTCTGGGCTATTTGGCTTTTTAATCTTTGCCAGAAAAGTTGGTAAAAATTTAAGGATTCTGTTTTTATTTGAAAATAGAAAATCATCTGTGGCCTCTCAGTTCATTAGTATTAGCTGTCTTTAACAATGATGTGGTTGGAAAAACAGGGAATGTTGATGAGAATTTTTATGTCTGGTGAGTAGAAAAGTAGATTTTGGAAGTCTGGAATCAGAAATAAGTATGTGGCTGAATAAATCATCTTGTTAGTGTTAAAGTGTTGGGTGTCCTTCATGCATTCCCATCATTGTTGATTTCATGATGTGACATCCCTTCATGCATGATCTTTTTGTGTGTGTTTTCATAATTGCAAACTTCAAATTCCCTTTTTAATTTGAAAATAAATTTCAAACCTACCCTTAAAATATCCACAGGTACAGTGGGAATTATGTATTGGGGGCATACATTCTAATTCACATGCAAAATTTCACTGGTTGTTTTTTTCTTTTCTTTTCTTTTTTGTTTCAGGACTTGATTTCATTGGGGTTGAGGGGTCAAATTATCCCCGAAAATTTGAGACTGCTCCTGGTATGATACATCCAGGCGCCTAACTGCCCCGGATATTTTTATAGATTTTTGTGCACTGAAATATCTGTGGATATGTCATTTTTCTGTCTTTCTGCTTTTTCTTTCTGCATTTTTCTCTCATATTCAATGCCCACTTGTCTTTCTTATAATTTTGTTCATTAAATCAATATTTGACACTTAACATTTAACTGTGCTTTATGCTGAGGGATTGGAAACCCTGATCTGTTGGCCCAGAGCGTTTCCATCTTAATGTTCCTTAATGCTTCCTCAACATAGTTCTCTTCCGTAGCTATGATCAAACTTTCTGTATAGGAAAGTATCAAATAGATATCTACGTTCTTCATTTCTACCCAGCAATCACCAGAGTGCACAGAGAAAATTCTTGGGTAAAGGGCATAGATTAGATAACCCCTTAGGTCACTTCTAATGCTAAAATTGTATAAGTGCAAACTCATTTGGGTTCCATTTAGCCAGGACGGAATGGGTGTCAATGAGGAGTAAGTTGTAGCACCAGAGAGGAATAGGAATGTGGTTTGTAGCTTGTCTAAAGATTGGACTTCGGTTTTGGAGGGCATTGTCACTATTGAGTGGTTTGGAATTTCCCCAGTACATTTTTTAAGACTTCCTTGGGAAGGTCATTACAATGAATGTATTTTCCTGTAGGAAATGCGATTTTTCACTATTTAATGTTTAGAAGAATTTCAAATGGATTTTGTAGGTATTAGAATACTTCTCTTCAGTGAAATATCTAAATGCCAGACATCATTCTTGTAAGAGCTTTCCTCCATTTAGAGAGAAGACCTCATTATTCATTATGTACTGTTTTAGAGAAGAAAATAAGGGCTTCCTTATCCTTTCTTCAGATAAGTTCTTACTGTGGTCTTTTTGGTTGAAAGGAAGAATAGTGGAAATTCTCACCCAAATCCTTTAAGAAAGGGCATTTTCTCTTTTGAGGTTATACATAAAGCAAGCAGACAGACAAAACGAAATATGGAAGGTGGTTTGCCTATGGACATTTCCTTTAGAAACTGTATTCCAGCTTACATCAGGAAGAGTGTGTACCTCCATTGTCTGGAAATGACCTTCACAGGTCTTATTTCATGTTCTGTATGAATAAGATTAGGGTAATGTAGCTATTGTTCATATTTGACTTTTCAATCTTGTCTTCCAAAAAGAACAAATTTATGGCACTTTCCTTATAGTTACTAGTTAAACCAATAAAATCTATGAACTTGACTTCTGAGCAGGCAGTTTTTATTCAGTTCATTATAATTGCAGATAGTTTTTAGTGTCCTCAGTTTGACTTTCACATGCTGGTCACTAACCCTCACATGCCAGCTTTTGTATTTCTCTAACAATACTGCCGTCTTTCTTCAGACTGCCTGCGTTTTTTTTGTCTAATACCAATAGACAAATAAATTAGATGTAGTTTGCATGTTTTGGTTTAAATTACTGCCATTTTGCTGGATTGGCTACTAAGTCAGAGATGATGGACTTGATATACTACCTGAACATTTGGTCAGAAGTCAGTTTCTCCCCTATCCCCTCCTCTTCCTCCTTTCTCTTTCCTTTCCCTCCTTTCCTGATACAGTGTTACAGCTTTGTAACAAAAGCTGAAGTAGCTAAGAAATCATAATCTTATTAAAGCCCTGCTGCTCTGAGGTATCACCCTTTCTCAAGAGTCTTTCCCCATCTCTGAAGCCCAAGAATGGCTTCTTATGTGTAAATTTTGGTCATACTTTTGGCTACAAAAATGTTAATTCATTAGTATTTTCTGCTTGTGTCAACACTAAAAATTACTTTATCATTTCCTTTATTCCCAGGTGCGTGGAGGACGGCAACAGAGGAGTGGGGAACTGAAGATTGGAATGAAGATGTAGGTATTCTCAGATCAATCCTCCTTAGTGCCTTCTATCCCTAAGTGGTGTTTAGGGATAGAAAATGGGTATGTTTCTACCCCTCAAAATGCACCCTTAAGATTCTGACCCAAAACTTTTACATCCAAAATAGTGTTCTGAGCCAGAACATTTCACATATGTTATATGAAGGAGACTGGGCATGAACAGGACTCTGGAACAACACTATGGAAAGGGCAAGTGCACTTGTGTAAGTCCAATATCTGATTGTCGGATTTATCCAAGGAAGAGATGGTGGTTGGGTAGGGCACCAGAAACAGAGTTAGGCAGGTAGTAAATTGAGTAACAGTTGCCAGTGGCACACAACTCTGCTTGAAGCCATTCCATTATTTGGTATAAAGTCCTGTAATGGATTGGCAATGGATAGAATCAGTTTTAGTGTCAAACCTCAAGCTTGCAATCTGGTTGGTTCTGGTAGCCTTTTATTTATTTGAAGCCCAACTTTATAATTAGAATCGAGATGAATATGTGAGAATTGGCCAATCTGCAGCTTGACTGAACTTGGGGTCTTCCTAGTGTGTGGCATATAAACAAGCTCTGTGAATTCATTACTACCTGAGTGGAACAGTTGTGCCAATTCCTGGTCACAGTCAAACTTTTGCTGTGAATTACGGTTTTCAGTGGTCATGGATAAATTCTTATTTTACCATTTTAAAATCTGGTTTCCTATGTTTATATATAGACAGGCAAGATAACTTTTGCAGTGAAGCAGAAATGACATTTCAAAACTGTTTTGGTTGCTCGTGCTAGGTTTTAAAAATTTCAGATGGATCAGTATGAGAGGCTGATTATTTTCTATTGTAGAAAATAATAGATTATTTTCTATTGTTAGTCTATTGAGCTAGACTATTGCATGAACTTGGGCAAGTTCTACTCTTGAGATTAGTCTTGTCTGCTTAAGTACCTGTAAGAATGAAAGAGAAGACAGGATGAATTTCCTGCTTATTGGAGGAGACATTTTAATAAAAAGTAAAACCAAAACAATGCACATCAACTTTTATAGAGTTGGAAGAGTTATTTCCTACAATTATGTATCTAATTTTAGTGCTTTATGAATATAAATGTCACTGTTAAGGTAAAAATTGCATTGTAATTAAAATTATCCCCCAAAGACCTTACTGCACCAGCACTTGGGCCTTTACTACTCAGAAGCAAACTTTTTTATATCTTTCTTTATCTTGGCCATGATCTTCCTTTCATTTGTAGAAGTGGGAGTGGGCAAGGGCCATAGGAGAAGGTAAATGTGGTTTGGGTAGAGGTGGGAGTGGGGAACTCTAATGGGAAGATGTAAAGAGACTTCTGTCTTTATGATTAGCATGCACATGAACCTGAGAGTTCAGTGTGCATTTGATAATGTGACTTCACTATATTTCTTTGGTTTCTTTCGTTCTCTTTGGATAAAAACATTGAGTGCATATTGAAGGGGCTTAAAGGTCAATCCATTCAAGATTCTGCAGGGTAGATAGTTGTTTCTTCATAGTTTTCCCTTGTTCTTGGCGTTGAATTTGCCTTCACTGTGCCAGATTCTTCCTGTAGATTCCTTGACACCACGAATGATTAATTCCTCTGTTTTCTAGCTTTCTGAGACCAAGATCTTCACTGCCTCTAATGTGTCTTCAGTGCCTCTGCCTGCAGAGAATGTGACAATCACTGCTGGTCAAAGGCAAGTGTGTGGTAAAAGTACCTTTTCCCAAAGAGATCTGCTGAGGTAGCTGTAAGAAAGTGGCATTGCCCTTCACACAGTTCCTGGTGTTGATAAAAATAGCCACATTGGGTCCCTCTTTAGTTGAATGGAAATCCACATATTATCATTTTAAAGCTGATTTTCCCTTGAAATAATCCCTAATTACATAGATTAACTTGTGTTGTCACCAGTATTGACTATGTACTTGTCTTGAAGTAAGCCAGGGAAAGAAGGGCCAAGCTGAAAGTGAAATGCTTTCATTTATTTTCTTAATTCTGCAAAACTATCTAATAGCATTTTCTCTTGATTTGTGATAATGATCTGTGTCTGCTGAGCCCACTGAGAAGTAGGGTCCATATCTGTGGGTTGTGTGTCCATGAATTAAACGAACTATAAATCCATAAAACAAAAATTGTGCCTGTACTGAACATGTAGACTTTTCTCACATGTCATAATTCCCTAAACAATGTAGTTCAGTAGTTATTTATCTACCATTTATATTGTATTAGTAATTAGTAATCTTGAATGTATACAGGAGATACAAAGGTTATTTGCAAATACTATTTTATATAAGGAATGTGAGCATCTGCAGTGGTATCTATGAAGTTGAGAAATAATTCCCCATTTGTACCAAGGATGACTATATAAATGATTATTTTCCCCCCTAGGATCAGCAGGATCCAGCTAATAAACTTTTTAGAATGTGAACATAAATATTGGGATCAGTGGTAGAATGTTGTTAATTTAATGAGGCAGGTAACAAAGGACACGGTCACCTAGAAAACTTTTTCTTTTCAGGGTGGGGGTGGAGATCAATTCAGGGCCATGCACATGCTAGGCGTATGCTCTACTGCTGAGCTACACCCCAGCTTCATATTTTTTATTTTGTCACTGGTAACTTTTGAAATTTTATAAAATTGGGGGGAATACTTCTAAAAGTCTCCATTTGAAGATGCCAGCATCCTGGTATATGATTTTTTTTTTTAACGTAGATATTATTAATGACAAGTATTTAGTATTAAAATCATGAATATATACTTGTAGATTTTGTCTCAAGTATTGAATTGCTAATTAACACTTACTATTTCATTAAATTAATAACTCTTGCTAAAATAAAAACCATTATTATTGGCACCTGGTGGAATTCAGCTGTATAGAGGCTCTCATGCATCAGTTATTTTGATAAATTAAGCATTTTGGAGCTTTGTGTTTTGAGTCCTTTAGGAGCATGTCATTAAGTGGCTTCGTTTTGATCTGACCATGATCTGAATCAGGTGTCAGAAAGTGCTAGAATGTTGAGTCATTATTCATCAAAATCCCTTTCTCTCCCCACTAGAATTGACCTTGCTGTTCTCTTGGGGAAGACACCATCTTCAATGGAGAATGATTCATCCAATCTGGATCCATCTCAGGCTCCTTCTCTGGCCCAGCCTCTGGTGTTCAGTAACTCGAAGCAGAGTGCCATATCACAGCCTGCTTCAGGGAACACATTTTCTCATCACAGCATGGTAAGTAGGAAACATGGTTTATCCTGATGAAACCTTCCCACCAATCCCAGGATGCTTAGACATTCCTTCTGCCAAAGGATAAAATTACAACAATTTAGTTTAAAGGTCTTATTTGAATTTATTTTATTTGTAGGACTGGAGATGGATCTAAGGGCACTTTACACTGAGTTTCCCCAGCCCTTTTTATTTTTAGTTTTGAGGCAGGATCTTGCCAAGTTGCTGAGTCTGGTTTTGAACTTGCAGTCCTCCTGATTCAGTCTCCCAAGCTGCTGGGATTGTCAGGGGTCACCACTGTGTCTGGCAAGAGGCTGATTTTATAGACAGAGAAGGGCTGAAAAAAAACAAATAGAATAAACAGTTGATTGGTCATTTTAAAATTACTTTCCTCATGAGATGAGATAGGGAGACAGAAAAAATAGAAAAATAACCAATTAGTTAACATCAGGTTACTTTTTTTGTGTACGAAATGAGCCCAAGGAACTTTATTCAAAATTCAGCTGTTTTCTTTCCTCTAATTTTTCAGAAAGTCAAATAATAGGGTAGTTTCAGTTGAAGTTGGAACTTTAACATGAGTGACTCTTGATTTTTTTAGTCCAGTTGGTTAGAGTTCAGTGCAGGAGATTAGTCTAAAACAGTGGTCTCCTGTGTTTAACACTTTCAAAGACAGGATTAGCAACAAGGTGAGGCATCCTCTTTGTTCTTTTAAGCATCTTTGAGTGTAGAGATTAAACGTTTATTTTCACAATCCTAATTAAACTTTGGTTGAGAGGTTGTAGTAATCCCCTGTCTCTTGATGGAGTAAAATTGCCTTATACGTTTACTTAAGCCATACATTTGTAAACTATGTTTCTAAAACTTGGGACTGCTTGTTAGCTCTGTCTCCACCTGTCTGAAAATGGGAATAAGAGTGCTTGCTCTTCCTGTCTTGCAGGGCCTCAGGAAGGTAATTAAACTACAGGATACCAGTTACACAAATGTGGCAATGGTAGTAGCATTTTAAATAATCTATAATGCTTAGTACACATAACTTCTTGATTTACAGCATTTCAGAAATAAAGAAATTATTTAAGCCAAGATAACACAAGTACCAATTATAGTCAGTAAATTCTAAGTACTCCTTTTTCCTCTTTTTCTGTTTTTTGGTGGAGGGTTACTAGAATTACAAGAAGTAAGCAGATCATGTGTGTGCAGATAATTTTATTTTTCCAGTTTTTGTCATTATTTTAATTAGAAAACTATTGAGCTAGTTACTAATCTCAGTTTTTAACTATTGCTTTAAAATTTTTCTTTTGTGTTAATTTAGAAGTAATTTGGTGGTTGATGTTCTGCCACATGTGAAAGGTAACAGGTGAGGAAAGGAGTGTCAGGATTAGAAAAAAAATACAACATCCGGTGGTAAGGTGTGACAAATTAGGAAGTAGCTACAAACCCTTAAAATACATGACTAGATATGTGGTTATGGTGATGTTATATCTCTTTTAACTGCCCTCTTAATATCTGGAATTGTGAGCATGCTTGAAAAATCAGAATTTTAACCCATTGTGTCATATCATTTTGTATATAGGACTTCTATAAAACCCTATAAAATTTTATAGGACTCGTATAAAATTGCTTAATTTAAGTGGTTGTGGTGGTGTTGCCAGCCCTGCCCCGTAATACTGGAAATTTAAGCCAAGGGTGCTCTGTCATTGAACTACATCCCCAGCCCTTTTTATTTTTTATTTTGAGACAGGGTCTCACTAAGTTGCTGAGGCTGGCTTTGAACTTGGAATCCTCCTGCCTTAGCCTCTAGAGTCACTGGGTTTATAGGTGTGTGCCACCATACCTGGCTTCAATTTAAGTTTTTATAGGAATCCTATTATAGGATGATGGGGCATAATGTATTAATATCAAAAAGATGTTTTTAACATTACTTCCACGTTATATTTACATTCTAATGTGTGCTGGTAAGTGAACTAAATGTAAATAGTACTGTGTTTGTCCTCATTACCTTTATTTATCAATGTTATTTAATGTAACTTTTTTGCATTGAACATAATGTTAGAGGATTAATTTCCTTTAATATTTATTGGATCTAGATAAAAGAGTTCCTCTTTTTTTGTATGTAATACAATGAACCTTAGGTAATTTTCTTTCATGTTTGCACTTGGTAGAATGTTTTAATTATTAGTTTCATGAAGTCATTTCTGTTATAGTCCCTCACTTTAAACTGGACTTCTCAGATTTTTTTCTTTTGGTACTGGGGATTAAACCCAGGGGTGCTTAACCAATGAGCCACATCCCCAGCAACCCCCTCCCCCTTTTTTTTTTTTTAAGACAGGGTGAGTCACTTAGGGCTTCAGCCTCCTGAATTCCTGGGATTATAGGTGTGCGCCACTGCACCTGGCTCAAGTTTTTGTTCGTATAATCTTGGGATATAGCACAAAGTGGGAAGAAAAAGTCTTAGCTTGAGTTGAATAGACTGGTTTTCTATAGGAAAACATTGCTTGGTATGCTGTGTTTAAACAAATACCTAAGTATGACAAGATTAATTCTCTGTGAGGGTTTTTTTTTTTTTTTTTTTAAAGGCTTATCAAGGCCTTGTGGTTCATCTCTTGGATTTGGCTGATAGTTTTCCTTGGTAGTGGAACAGGGAAATCCTCCCAAAGTGTTTAAGAGTAGTATTTTGCTTGGGTATCATGTAGTGATTACCTTATAAAAATTAGTCATTGAGTTGTTGATTGTCTAGTGCAGAAGTTGGGATGGCCCTGTAATTTTTCTTCTTTGCCTTTATGCTAGTTACGAGTAGCATCCAGGTTGGGTTGGTTTTGTTTCTTTTGAATTGTTTAATGGTAGGGGCAAATACATAATGACTGAAGTAACATTTCATGTAACTTTCATGTTAATTTAATAATCAAGTATTAGTTGATGTACAAATTTTGAAGACGGGGAACTCTCCAGTTATCAAAGCATTATCCCTAAGATGGAGAAAGTGATGGTGATTATATGTTTTTAATGGCTCTTATTTTTTAAAAATTTGTTTAATTGATACATAAAAAACATTAAAATTATACATATTAGTGAAGGCTAATATGTAGGTTTCTTGAGTCCTTAATATGCCCCATGCACATGTTAAGTACAGATGCATTATTAAATTCTGCTTAAACTTCATGAAGTGTACTACTGCTTCTATTTTCAGATGAGGAAACTGAGGCAAATATATTTAAAAATAATTTTTTTATGGTTACATTCCCAGAGTTTGAATCCAGAATGTCTGACTCTAGAACTTATACTCTCAATGGACTATGCTATATACTCAGTCTTAATAGCATTCTGGTTTGAAATGGGATGTCAATGTTGCCCAGGCTTTTCTTGAACTCCTGAATTCATGTGATCCTCCCAAGTAGCTGGGACTGTAGGCATGTGTCATGGGCCTGGTTTGGTAGCATTCTTCACTTTTTTGATCTATACTAACTTGCAGTCTGGATAAGTGCCTTTCTTTAGCTAACAAATTCCTGGCTGTAAATCTCTCTGTTGATCTTCAGGTGAGCATGTTAGGAAAAGGATTTGGTGATGTCGGTGAAGCGAAAGGTGGCAGTACTACAGGCTCCCAGTTCTTGGAGCAGTTCAAGACTGCTCAGGCCCTGGCTCAGCTGGCAGCTCAGCATTCTCAATCCGGAAGCACCACCACCTCCTCTTGGGACATGGCCTCGACGACACAGTCCCCATCACTGGTGCAATATGGTAAGAAAATACGAAGTGACTTGAATCCTTTATGCATTGGAGAATTATTATGAAGAGACTGGCAAGGAGATTGGAAAATATATCCCAAAGAGAGGGGCAGTTCTCTCTGGTTTTGCCTAGTCAGAGAGTCTGAATTCAGAAAGTTGGGAAATAATAAAAATTTGAAGCTATGTGTCTCTTGTCAAACAATTTTTTGTTTACATAGGATTTTTTTTAATTACTTTTAAGTTTATCTGCATCTTTGAGAATATATTGCCTTGGGGATCATGGAGTTGGCCATTTAAGAACTTATTACACTTTAAATTTGAGCAATTTGTAAATTCCTGTTTCACATAGGCAAAGTAATGGTATGGATTTGATTAGGCTACTTTTAAGAAGATAAAATCTAGTGATTGTTGCCTATAGAAATGAAATGAGATTCGTTCCTAAAAAAAAAATCTGTTTATATGAGTTTCTAGTTTTTGAGGGTCTGGTTCATGGCACTAGTGCAAGACAGTAGCCTTTCCTTTAATTTGTAAGAACCCTGGACCTCACACATGTTGGGTTTCCTTTTGCAGATTTAAAGAACCCAAATGATTCAACAGTACACAGCCCCTTTACAAAGCGCCAGGCTTTCACCCCATCTTCAACCATGATGGAGGTGTTCCTTCAGGAGAAGCCACCTGCGGTGGCTACCTCCACAGCTGCACCTCCACCCCCCTCTTCTCCTCTGCCAAGCAAATCCACCTCGGCTCCACAGATGTCTCCTGGGTCTTCAGACAACCAATCCTCTAGCCCGCAGCCAGCTCAGCAGAAACTGAAACAGCAGAAGAAAAAAGCCTCCTTGACTTCAAAGGTACTTGAACTTTTTAGGTAGATATATGGCAAAGAAGTATGAGATTTGTGAATTAGGTTGATCTGGGTGAAGTTTGGAAATTTTGAAATCACGATTGTATTACATCGGGCTGGGGATATAGCTCAGTAGGTAGAGTGCCTGCCTTACAAGCACAAGGCCCTGGGTTCAGTCCCCAGCACTGCAAAAAAAAAAAAAAAAAAGATTGTATTAAACCATTATATTTTCTTCTCCTTTGCCTTTCTTTATAGATTCCTGCTCTGGCTGTGGAGATGCCTGGCTCAGCAGATATCTCAGGGCTAAATCTGCAGTTTGGGGCATTGCAGTTTGGGTCAGAGCCTGTCCTTTCTGATTATGAGTCCACCCCCACCACGAGCGCCTCCTCAAGCCAGGCTCCAAATAGCCTATATACCAGCACGGCCAGGTAGTAGAAACATTACCCTTTTGCCAGTTGTTCTAAGTCTCTTGCTGGGACACTGTTCCTCTAACTAGCTAGGAGAAAAGTAATGAATTGCAGCATTTTGTTGAATGCTTTAAAATGGTGTTACTAGAGCTGGGCTCAGTGGCATATGCCTATAATCCCAGTGACTTGGGAGGCTGAGGCAGGAGGATTGCAAATTTGTGGGCAGCCTCAGCAATTTAGTGAGACTCTTAGCAGCTTAACAAGATGCTGTCTCAAAATATAAGAAAAAAGGGCTGGGGACTAATGGTAAACTGCCTCCAGTTTTAGTTCCCAGTATAAAATAATATACATTTTCACTAGGATTATCTGTAATTTTAAATAGATGGAAGCCTGGAGGGGTGGCACACACCCATAATCCCATCATCTTGGGAGACTGAGGCAGGAGGATTTCGAATTGAAAGCCAGCTTCAGCAACTTAGTGAGGCCTGAAGAAACTCAGTGTGAGACCCTGTCTCCAAATGAAATATAAAAGAAGGCTGGGGATGTGTCTCAGTGGTTAAGCGCCTCTGGATTTATTCCCTGTTTTTAAAACAAACAAACAAAAAACAGAAATAAGGTGCTTGTGTACTTGAAGAATGTCATTTTTTTTTTTTTTTTGATTGTCAATGGACCTAAGAGCTCTACCACTGAGCCACAATCCCAGCCCCACTGTCACTCATTTTTGAAAGATGAGAACAACACCTTTAACATTTAAAGTACCTGGGCATATGCCACAACTAAAAACGCTTTTGGCATTTCTTTTTAGTCCTTTTCTGTGGGACTATGCCTGTGAAGTGTGTAACTTTGAACTCCTAGTAAGGAGATAATTGTAAGGATCCTCAAAAGGAATCTTCTCTACATCCCCTGCTAGCCATCAAGGAAGGCCATCTTAAGCAATAGAAAGTCTTGGAGGAATTTCAGGGAGTAGATTTTTTTTGGATTTGGAATTTAAAAATACAAACAACTGGCCCTAGTCTAGGTCTGTGGTGTCATAACTACAACTGTATATGCAAATATTTTTGAAAGTTTTGAAAGAAGAATTGTGCCAATAATTATACATCTAATACCATTGTCAAGGGAACCTGAAGCTCAAAATTCCTTAAAAAGAGTTTGAGCTTAAAAAGTTCTTCCTGTGCTGAGGGTTCACATTATGATTTATAGAAGGGACCCAAGAATACTATATCCTTTCCACTGACCTTTAGCTTTGTTTTCTTAAAACATAGAATGTAAGGGAAGAAAAAGCTTTTCTCTGCTTCAAGTTGAAGATGTTTCTAAGCTTTGTGCTTAATTCAGATCCCCGGCACTGTAGAATGTGGGAATTCCTACTATTTTCAGGAGAAAATTGTGATAGTTTTATTTTTTTTATTTGTTGTTGGAAATTTTCTTTTGATATCAGCTTATTCCACTATTAGATTCCTTAGTATCTGTTCTGTTTCATTTTTCTGAGATTTTCCTCTTTTCATTTCCCACAGTGAATCTTCATCTACAATTTCATCTAACCAGAGTCAGGAGTCTGGATATCAGAGTGGCCCAATTCAGTCGACCACCTATACCTCCCAAAATAATGCTCAGGCCCCTCTATATGAACAGAGATCCACACAGACTCGGCGGTACCCCAGTTCCATCTCTTCATCACCCCAAAAGGACATGACTCAGGCAAAGGTAGTGGCTTCATGAGCCCCTGGACGTAGATTAGGAAAATAGTGGACAAAAGTCTCTTAAATATTAGTGTTTCTTCTCAGAAAGTGGTGCTAATTGAGAAGCTGAAAACACATTTCTGTTTTTGGTGAAATAAAGTTGTTTTTAGCAATCCTGGAGACTCAGTCAGAAAACCATTCTCTTTGCCTTAAAGATTATCTCTGGTAGAATCAGTCTCAAATACCTGTCTTCTCTCGGAACATTTAATTACTAGGTTTGGGGGATACATATCAGTAGATCTCATTTGCTTTGTCTTGGCTAAGTGAGAGGGACAGCATATGCTAGAGGTGATGTTGAGTGACTCATGAACAGCCATCAGGATAAGTGGTTTGGCTTAACTCTCATATTCCCACATCCTCCCACAAAGAACCTTGGATTTGGACTTGTCTGTTTTGGGGTTGGGTGTCTTCACGTGTTTGGGGGTTGTCTTCTGTTGCCTTCAACCACACAGGCTTAGTATATCTGGTTTTTGTTGAAGTTTTGTTTTGTTTATTTGGATAGTCTTATTATATTAATCTTTTGGTTAACTAGCAAAATTTCTCCCAAAGGTTTGTTAACCAAAATTAAGCTGAGTCAGTATTAATTCCCCCATTCACATTAGTTTGTCTGTTCTTGCTCCTCTGTTTTCTTGCACCAGAATGGCTTCAGTTCTGTGCAGGCCACGCAGTTACAGACCACGCAATCTGTTGAAGGTGAGTATTCTCCAGGCTTTTTATTCTCAGTTGTTTTTTCCTTCTCAATATTTTTGCATGTCTTAAAGTGAAAAGACCTCAATGGCACAATGACTGGCTAGTCTTAACCTCTATCTTGCTGCCTAATTTCCAATCTTCCTAAGTTTCAGGTTCTGTCTTAAAATGGTGACCATTTCATTCGTTCCTTTCATTGAACAAATGGAATTCACATTGTGAAATGCCTGGAATTTAAAATGATCATACCATTATTAAATAACTCATACTCTTGTCTTTGGGGCAGTATAGGACTGTAGTCATTCTTCACTTTTAGACATTTCCTTTCCTCTGGTGAGGTGAATTTTTCCTTCATTTCTAGGTGCTACAGGCTCTGCAGTGAAATCTGACTCACCTTCCACTTCTAGCATCCCTCCTCTCAATGAAACGGTATCTGCAGCTTCCTTACTGACAACAACCAATCAGCACTCATCCTCCTTGGGCTTGAGCCACAGTGAGGAGATTCCAAATACCACCACCACGCAACACAGCAGGTGATTTGGGGTGAGGATGGAGGTTAGGGTGAGAATGGAGCTCTCTGGTTCTGTTGTATTCCTTCTAACTGGCAAAGACCACATTAAACCCCTCTTTTGTGATAAATGGGTGACCTCAGAGCTGTAGGTGGTGAAGCAAAGGAGACTTATTTTGTTTTCCCCTTTCAGCATCTTTTGCTTTAACTGTTGCTTACTATCTCTTGCTGGCTGTTGTGCTTACTATCATCTCAGACTTTCTTGTTCCTTTGTTTCGCCTTATTTTGTTGCTTGTGTTCTTGATTGAAGCTCCAGGCCAGGTGGCCATAGCACTATTGTTGATGGCAGCCTCTTTCCTTATAGCACGTTATCTACACAGCAGAATACCCTTTCATCATCGACATCTTCTGGACGCACTTCAACTTCCACACTTTTGGTAAGTATGATGCTGAAAGGAAGTATGGTTCTTAAGCTTTTCTTAAACTAGCCAACCCTAAGATTCTCCCAAGAGGGAATTCTTGATAATCTCTTCACAAGATAATAAAACTGTAATTGAACTGAGGTTGCAGGGAAATGAGTAAAGGGATGTTAGGAAGCCAAAGGATCCAGAAATAATGCAGAACTATGAAACATTCTTAAATCCTGGATGGGACACCCACCACCCCATCCCTATATTGAGATGAGGTTTATATTATGTATGAACATACCCTTCTAGTGGCTACGAATATATCTTAGTGTAGAGTGTATGCTTGGTATGTGTGAAGCCCTTCATTTAATTCCCAAAACCAAAAAGGGGGGGGGTGGAAAGAAAAGGACAAATCCTGCTAATTGGTAGAGCTTTTCTTGCTCTTGGTCTGGGATATGCTGAACAGAAGTCCTGAAAATAATCACTGTGAAGACTGGACATCCTTGTGAAAATGGGCCAAATGAAAGCTTTTGGTCAAGAATTAATTTCACTATTGCAATTTATAGCATCTTGTGTGGAATTAAACCAACCCATGGCAAAGGTGTGTGTCAGGTTTACCAGGAGCCTAGGGAAAGATATATGGGCTAAGACTTAGGAGTTTCTTTTCTTAAAACAATTTCAGGTTGAAAGTTAGACTGTACTTTGTTGTAGCCCATGAACTAGTGAAGAAAACTGTGTGCGAGAAGGCTCTGATACATTTTTCAGATTTCAACTTTATTTCCTTACTGGTCAACCAGTGTTGGTCTTGTGGAGTTGTTCCTACCCACTTTGCTGTCTTTCTGAACAGGATGATGATGTATGAGTCTCTATTAATAACCATCCCTGGCTGGAGTGGCTCAGTGGTAGGGCACTTGCCTAGCATGTGTGAGGTACTGGGTTTGATCCTTAGCAACATATACAAATAAATAAATAAAATAAAGGGATTGTGTTCATCTATAACTTAAAAAGTGTATACACACACACCCCCCCACACACACACATATGCGTGTGTATATATATGGTTTATATACACATATATATACTTAAAAATGTATATATATGGTTTATATGCACATATATATATATATAAACCATCCTTGTCACATGAATCTCAATAAACATGTAGCTAAGAGTGTTTTTGTACCTTAGTAGAGGGGATCCTGGTATCATGCCCTGATCTTTTTAATTGGGAAGTTGATTTGATGATCATATTCAGGAGAATGGATTGTTTTATCATTCCTAACCTGTGTTGCTAATTGTTGTTTCCTTCTCTCTTCCATTGCTCCCCCTTGAAGCACACAAGTGTGGAGAGTGAGGCGAATCTCCATTCTTCCTCCAGCACTTTCTCTACCACGTCCAGCACAGTCTCTGCACCTCCCCCAGTGGTCAGTGTTTCTTCCAGTCTCAACAGTGGCAGTAGTCTGGGTCTTAGCCTAGGCAGCAACTCCACCGTCACAGCCTCAACTCGAAGCTCAGTTGCTACGACTTCAGGTACCTTTGCCTAGCTGGATGGCATTCCTCTGGGATGGAGGAAATCAATAATTCTGTGATAGCATAAAAATGTTTTTTCTCTTTTAGGAAAAGCTCCTCCGAACCTCCCTCCTGGGGTCCCGCCATTGTTGCCTAATCCGTATATTATGGCTCCAGGGCTGTTACATGCCTACCCGGTAAGTAGGACTAAAGGGTTTGTTCAAAAGGTGGTATTGATGGGACTACTCTTTAGCTATGGCTTCATGCGGAAGATGATAATATAGAAAAAATGCCACATGTAAAAAAGGTTTTTAATCTTTGTACCTTTGGAAAAAGCAATCGTTTTTAGAGAGGAAGAACTAAAATTGGGCAAGGCCCTCTGTTGTGTATTTTCTCTGTGTGAAATAGAAATTCTGGGCCTCAAATGCCAAAAGCCGGAGTATTCACCTGGAATTTCTTGGAGAATTGTTTTCTGTAGTTGAATTGATTCCCTTACTCTGGGGAACTTTGCGTCCTCTAATCTGGCCAGAAGAGAGTTCCCCGACAGTCTGGAATTGTCTGAGAATAAATGACTGACATTGGTGACTTTTTTCCCTGGTATATCTTCTGTCACCTCCAGGTATTCAGTACCTGTTAAGATGGACGGTATGAAAATTCTATTAAAAGACACCTGTAGTTCCCCTGAGAGTGTAAGTCTAGATAAGCATCATACAGATGAAATGCCCAAATAGCACTATTGGACATTCTTCAGCACCTTACACTGCTTTATCTAGAAATTGGGAGAAAACAAGAGTAAAATATGAACCTTTCATGTAGGAAATAAATTTTAAACCAGGTTCATAGATTAGAATAGAGAGTAAAGGTACGAATATTCTAGTCATGGAATAGAATAGAGAGTACACAGCCGTTCATGTACTTGTGTCTGTCCTGCTTCCCAGAAATGGTCTAGGTAAATAAGTAGTGGTCTGGGACTATAGCTTAGTGGTAGAGTGCTTGTCTAGTGTGTGCAACACACTAGGTTTGATTCTCAGCACCACATATAAATAAGTAAAATAAA
Organism: Glaucomys volans; assembly: GCA_020662805.1. NCBI lineage: Eukaryota > Metazoa > Chordata > Mammalia > Rodentia > Sciuridae > Glaucomys > Glaucomys volans. Next base: position 65,552 of record JAJEJO010004113.1, read on the forward strand.
GATCCATTGACAACTAAAACATATTTAAAAAGGAAAAAAAAAAAAAGATGAATCAGTAGTAAGTAGCTCAGTGAAAGTTTCAGTATCTGGGGCTGGGGTTGTGACTCCTTGGTAGAGTGTTTGCCTAGCTTGTGTGAAGCCCTGGGTTCAATCCCTAACACCACATAAAAATAAATAAATTAAATGCAGGTATTGTGTCTGTCTACAACTAAAAAAAAAGTTTCAATATCTTTCATTAATCCTCTAATCTCTTTGTACTTCATCTTCCCTTTAAAGAAAATTTAAGGAAGTAATCTCTTTTTTTCTTGTGGTGGTATTAGGGATTGAACCCAGGACCTTATTCATGCTAAGGAAGCACTGAGCTACATCCCCAGCCCAAGGAAATAACCTGTGTCCTATTCTAAGGAGGAGGGTGAATGATGTATTGAATTATCTTGTCTTTTAGCTCCTTGGTTTTTTACCTTTCATGAGCAATTCTCATTAATATGACATGTCTATATCTTTCAGCCACAAGTATATGGTTATGATGACTTGCAGATGCTTCAGACAAGATTTCCATTGGTAAGTATATAGAATGGAGCTCTGGCAAAAAAAAAAGTGATCTTAAAATTAATAGAACCCTATTTTTTTCTGGTGCTTGGGGTTGAACCCAGGTCCTCATATATGCTAAGCACATGGTATCTCTGGGTAGCCAAATGGACTACTACAGCTATATGCACACTTTCAACCAATGTCAGTTTCCTCTTTTCTAATTTAATTTTTGTTTTTTGCATTACTGGAGATTTTACTCAGGAACTAGTGCATGCTAGGCACGTGCTCAACCATTTAGCTATACCCCAAACCCCAGAGATCTTTGAAATAAACACATTTTAACCTAATCCATAGCTCAATAGAGTACTTCTTTGCTCTTACGATGCTTTCTATATGTCTCAATAACTTAAAATTACAGGAAAAAAGACATGTTATTCAAAATAAATTTGGCATATTCTGCTAGGGATGACATGTAGAAGTTAAAAATATTATTGGTCCTGATTGAACCTTAGCAGGCATATCCGTAGACCTTGTCTGACTCTGCTATGGCCAGGCAAGGGGGACAGTATATGCAAGAGTAATATGGAGTTTGTGTGAGCTCTTAACCAGCTTCTTCAGTAGCTGGATAAATTGCAGTACTCCCAACATTTTCATTCTTCTTACCCTGTAGTTATCGTGCTAGAGAATGAGTGGCATTGAATGTTTGCTCTTTTATTTCTCTGTTCTAGGATTACTACAGCATCCCGTTTCCCACGCCCACCACTCCTCTGACCGGGAGGGATGGTAGCCTGGCCAGCAACCCTTATTCTGGTATGATTGGGATGGGGCCAAATAAAGGGAGAGGGAGATTATATTGGGATGAGTGGCAAAACCTTGCTTAGTAGCAAGAAGGGACCTGATTCTTGCCTTAAATATCTTTGGCTGGGGCTTGGGATGTGACTCAGTGGTAAAGTGCTTGCCTAGCATGTGTGAGGCACTGGGTTCGATTCTCAGCATCACATATAAGTAAATGAATAAAAATAAAGGTCTGTCAACATCTAAAAAATTATTTATAAAATATATCTTTGGGGCTTGGGGTATAGCTCAGTTGGTGGAGTGCTTGCCTGTCAAGCACATGGCCCTGGGTTCAATCCCCAGTACCGCAATAAATAAATAAATAAATAAATAAATAAATAAATAAATATCTTTGGCAGAAGTTTAAAATGGATGTGATGAATTGGGGTTGGTGGATTCACAGTGCTGCTAAAGATAAGGGGATGGCAGCTTTTTTCATCTCACTTATGTTGTTTTCCTATTTCTAAATCATTTTCCCTTTCATCTCACTTATGTTGTTTTCCTATTTCTAAATCATTTCTCTCTCTCTCTCTCTCTCTCTCTCTCTCTCTCTCTCTCTCTCTATCACAGACACACACACACATCCATAAACATTTTTTTTCCCTTTGGTTCTAGGGATTGAACCCAGGGTCTTCAATCTGCAATAAGCCTATGCTTCACTTTCTGCCCCTCCAGATGATATTATATTTTAGGTTTTTCAGCTTTTTCCAGGAAGTAGTGGTTGAACTGGCTTTCTCTGCTCATTCTGCCTCTGCACTTGCTCACAGTAGCAGTCTCATTGTCTTGCTAGGCATTGGGTCTTCTTTTTTGGCCTGATCTCTCGTCTTCCTTGATTATCATTTTCCCTGATCTGTCACTGTCCTTCAAGTCTAGCATAGGGTATTTCTCAGGGAAGAAAATACGGTTGGGGGTGAAATAATACAAGAAGGTAGAGAAAAATTGCAGGAGCTTTATTCTGGAATCTTCTGCTGTTGCAGTCTGTACTCAACAGTATTCTTAACTAGCACTGTGTTAAATGTGTTCTGAGTAATGCTGAATGGAGCTTCAAAGAAACATAATTAAAGGAATTGAATTTTAAAAGTCTTTGAACAGGATCTTTTGGAATCATGTAAAACCAAGAGGTGATTAGTGTTGCAGCAAAAGAAACAGGTACATTTAGCCTCTTCTGTCACAGGTGACCTCACAAAGTTCGGTCGTGGGGATGCCTCCTCCCCAGCCCCGGCCACAACCTTGGCCCAGCCCCAACAGAACCAGACGCAGACTCACCACACCACGCAGCAGACATTCCTGAACCCGGCGCTGCCTCCTGGCTACAGTTACACCAGCCTGCCATACTACACAGGGGTCCCGGGCCTCCCCAGCACCTTCCAGTATGGGCCTGCTGTGTTCCCTGTGAGTGCTTAGCCTTGGTCTCCTTATGGTGAAGGATTCTAACCCTGACACTGTCCGAGCTGCTTTCAAAGCTAGATGACTCTTAAGGAATGAGGAGTAACAGTTTCCATTTTAGGTCTACTTCTAGCCTGGGAAGGGGGAGTAGGACTGGAATTGGTGGAATCATAGTAGGGATTACTTTTTTTTAGAATTAACCAGAGGTGGGAATATGATACCATATAGCTTTGCTTCCCTCAGTCAGTCATGTATTCCCTGATACCACTCCCCCTTTCCCTTCCTCCAGATTACCTCTTGATTTCAAAGGTATATGTGGAAATATTAGTAAGGATCTTATTTTTCACTATTCAAATTGTGGCCAGCCTACATTAGGATTCATAGCCACCTGAACACCTAGGCCCTGGAGGAGGACAGGTGGAACAGTTGGTGCATGCTGCCATTTCACTGTAGTTCTGGCCCTTTTGCTCTTCAGGTGGCTCCTACCTCTTCCAAGCAGCATGGTGTGAATGTCAGTGTGAATGCATCGGCCACCCCTTTCCAACAGCCGAGTGGATATGGATCTCATGGATACAATACTGGTAAGCTCCCCATGGCCCTGATTCAGTGGTCTCCATGAGGTGTTACTGGGTTGGCGAGGGTGTTTTCTGCTCTCCACATATGATTATTAATACTTGGCTGAATTGGGTGTCTGGGAGCATCATCAACAGAGGCTCTTGACTCTACTAAATGCTTCTACTGCACATGATTAGAATGTTCAGGGGCATGTTTTGGCAACTAAAATATGTTGTCTGGCCTAAACTTTGGGTCAAAAGGAGGACAAGGGCCCTAAGATTTTGCTGAGATATCAGTGGAGAACAATGTGTATGGCACTGACAGTATAAAGAGGATATATCACTGAATAGAAAAGTTAAATGCTCTCGTAGCTAACAGTATGATTGATAGGCTTGGCTTAAGTCTTTTTTCTTTTTTTTTTTGTAGTACTCCTATTCTTACGATTCCCCTTTCATTCCCTAGTTAGAAGACCTAAGAAATGGAGAGAAAGGAATAGCCATGACTACTCAGTGGAGTGAGAATTAGACTGGGAGAGCTAGACCCTTAGATTCCTTCATTTTTATGACTTGGTCTCCTTTCAAAGTCCATTTGCACATCTGATGGCAGGGAGGAAATTGTAGGAATTCTCTGGATAAGTACTGACCTAAAAGATACTTAGCCTAAGGGTTGGGATTGTAGCTCAGTGGTAGAGCATTTGCCTAGCACATGTGAGGCACTGGGTTTGAACCTCAGCTCCACATAAAAATAAATAAAGGTATTGTGTCCATCTACAACTTAAATATTTAAAAAACAAAACTAAGCCTGACATCTGTGCTCCACTTTTAAAGGATGGAAGTACGGAGGAGTCATTGAATAAAACAGTTCCACTTACTTTTTTCAGTGACTTATAGGTAAATATGAGGAGGAGCTTGTTGCAGTTGCTAGGGGTTGAGGATTGTCTTTTCAAAGCTCTCAGCTCAATTAGTTTCAAGGTGATTTGAATGGAACAACATCTCTGGGGGCCCCAGATGGGTAAATTGCCTAACTTTTTTTTTTTTTTTTTTTAATACTGAGGATTGAACCCAGGGGCACTTTACCATTGAGCTATAAATATCACCAGTTCTTTTTCTTTCTTATTTTGAGATAGGATCTTAGTAAGTTACTGAGACTGGCCTCAAACTTACAAGTTGCTGGGATTATAGGCATGTATCACTGCACCCAGCTCAGAGTTTTTAGTAATTAGGAAACTGTTTAAGCTGAGTACAGAAGGCAATAAAGAATAGTTCTAGGAATTAATAGCCAGGTGGAGCTTTGGACTAAGCCATATGACTTAAGAGTAGGTCATAATACATTTTTTAAATCTTGAGAAAAGCCCCATTGAGATTTAATATCCAGACTCCTTGTGGCCACTGCTGTCACTGAGCAAGGTCTTGTTGATGGGGGAGGATTATAAGCCTTTTGACTTGGTGTGACCCCGTTCTAGGAACATTAAAATTAAACTTCAGCTGGTCCAGGTATGAGAATTTTAAGAGGTAAGGTAGGTGGTTGATAATATAAGAGAGTTGGCATATCTGATTCTGGAAATCCTAGCTTCTTACCTCCCTTAAGATTTCAGAAACCTGTTAGCCCTTTGAGAACCCCCAGTTCCCAACCCACAGAGGGCTCTTGTCATTCCATTCCTCATCAACCTCTAAATTCATTTATTTTTATGTATTTGATTCCTTTTAGGAAGAAAATATCCACCCCCTTACAAGCATTTCTGGACGGCTGAGAGCTAATTTGGCCCAAGGCTGGGGGCTGTGTTTTGTGTGTGTGTATAAATTTGCACTGAAGTCTTGTTTCAGAACCAGACCACTGAGGAGAGCCTGCTGAGCTGAGGCCATGGCCTGCGTGGCTTGGGGAAATGAGTTGGTGGATACCTTCTGGGCTTTTGAACTTGCCCCTTCCCCATTTCCCTCTCCCCCTTGTGTCTGACCCTGTCTTACCCATTTCGAGTTCAAGCGGTGCAGCACCTCTGAAGCATCAATGCACACACCTGCTGTTGCTTTTGATTTCTGGAAGGCATGTAGTTTCAACTTGTAACAAAAATATTTGTAGTCTTCAATAAACTGTGGTATTTCTTTAGCTAACTCTGGCGTTCTTTCCGTGCATGTCTTTCTGGACACTAGGAACCAATGTTGTATTGTGGATGAAGGGTGGAGGGTGGCCTTCTAATTCAGACCCCAGCATAGGCAAAGAGCTGTTAACTGTTTTGTATGGTTGTTTTTAAGGTGGGAGGAGGGGAAACAACCCCAGTTTCCAGCCTGTTGATTGGTTGGTGAGGAAGCTACTTAGAAAAATCCCCGATTCCCATGCTTATATCTCTTCACTTTTCCATTTGAGTCTTCCCCTTGCCTCTGACATAAGCAGAGGAGAAAGGACAAAAAAGTTCATAGAGTGAAAGGCAAAAGAGATGATGTTCAAAACTGTTGTTAGGGAAGTATTTTCCAAGGTTTAATTCCCACCTTTGGTTCCCAAAGACAGACTGGCTGATTGAGATCTGATAAAATCATTGGTGATCAGCTAGTTGATGAATCAGGTTCTGTGGAAACTGTGCTAGCCTGGAACATTGTTCTTAGTCCTTTGATGGCTTCTCAGAGATTGTGGATTATTAGTCATTCTGCACTTGTGGGTAGTAAAGGATATGTGGGAGAGATTTGATTAGACATCCTAACTATGGAAATTCTAATCACCATTCAGTCCACCATGTAGTAAACCATCAGCCCTTTTGTTTATAGTTAACTTAGATCACCACCTTTGGTTAATTGGAAACCAAAGTGTTCAGATTTCCTTGTATTTGTTCCCAGCCCTGTGGAGTTACTTTGCTCTGCGAAGGTTGACCACCTTTTCCAGGGGCTGTCATACTAGGAGAGAATGGTTCTTGTTTTTCCTCCCTACCATCCACATTTTGTTGGAATGATTATCACTGTTTGGGAATGGGTATTAGCAGGACATGATATTGGAAAGAAAGAGATCTTTACTTAGTCTGAGTTTAACTGTAGCATAGGGTAGGGAAATCAATACCCATTATTTTCTAGGTTTTCTAATACTAACCTTGAGACTGTTACGGTGACTACACAGTATTCTCTCTGCAATTTTTTTTTTCCTGCATTTCTAATTCCTTAACCTTATATCCAATTTAAGACCTCTGGACTAGAAGCTATTTTTTAGCTAATCTAGTCTCTGGAAAGAATGAGACCAGGTAGGGGCATATTAGAATTAAATTTCTCCTTACTACCTAGATTAAGAATCCAGTTAGTCATTTTTCCCTTCCTACAGAGTAATCTAGCCTTGATTTGCAGAGGGTGAGCCTTTGCAGAAAGAAAAATCAGTGTTTTGGGGGTTTGTCTTTAAAATGTTCTATTTATATCTGTTTATCCACCTTCAGACCCAATCCTTCCCACAGAATTTATTTCGTAGCCATTTCTGTACATGAACTCCTATTCTTAAAATTATGCCGCTACCCTTTTTTTTCTCCAGATGAGCACCTGAAGTTTGAAAAGGGAAGAGGGAAAATACCCCCATTAGCTCCTTAAGAGGTTCCCATATTGTTCCCTTCTACTTCAGTGCCTTCAGAGGGTAGAGTTGATACTTTGGAGATGGGGAAGTATTTTCTTTTGCTTGGTTTCTGTAGTTCTGTTCTTTTTCCTAGTTGGTGTTTGCTCCTCCCTGGAACTATCTGGACTTATGATGTGGGAGGGTTTTCCAGGTTAAGATGCCTCTTCTGTTGGGAAGATTCTAAAGTGACTGTCCAAGGTGGGCTTAACTTCTGAAGGCTGGCTTTGTCCTAGGCATTGGTTGGGAGGATTTGGGTTCTGGAGTTTGAAGGGGAATTGCTGTTGAATCATGGGTAAATGGAGAATTCCTTAGTTGTGATTTGTTCACTTTAATACAGTGTTTCTAAAAAAAACATTTCCAACAGAGTGTTCCTAACAGCAGAGGACCAGGGCATAGACAGAAACCCAAAGTTATTCTGGTTTCATTTTGTCTTTATGGGACCTAATGTATCTTTAAAATCATGCTTTAAATTCCTAGCTATTTATTTCTCAAATCTTTAAAATTTCTTTTAATTGCTTTATTATTTATCCCATGTTTTTTTCTGTCTCCTTGATCCATTGCCCAAACCCTAGGAAGAAAAGGGTAGTATATATTTCAGTTTGAGGAGAACAAATTAAAATGAGTGGTTGTATTGCTATGATTTCCTTAAAACTGTAGTAGTTTTAGGAAGTTTTTCAACTAGAAACATGCAAGTTGGGGTGTGGGTTAGAATTTTTCATGGAGAAACTGAAGTTGTAAACTGAAAATTACCATGACATTTAGTTTTTGTACAGGCTTTAGGAAATAGCCTACATACCTTACCTTACCTACATACTTTCCCCTCCCTGCCACTGTGCTTAAAATTGTGTAAATGGAAATTCATGTTTATGCCAGCCCTTTAAATCATTAAAAAAAAAAAAAAATAGCTGAAAAGCTCCAAGACTGGAGAAACTGGTCTAAGTGAGCTAAGGCTCTAAGACTAAAAGTGCTCTTGGGGACTGAATTGGACCTTTCCTCCAGTACTTAACTTATGCAGTAAAGGTATGAATTTTGAGCCCAAAAATTGTCTCTTCAGGAACTATCCAAGTCTTCATGGGCAGGACTGTGTGGGGATTGGGTGGATTGATTTGAAGTGGACACTAAATTTTTCTTACATCCTTTTGGCTTTGGCACAGAAGTGTTCTGAAATCATACATGCTTATGAGATTTGGTTATATCCCCTCGTTTCCCCCCCAAAACAGCTCACCTCAGTCTCTTACATATACTCTACATATATCTGGAAAAGGAAAATGAATCGTTAGGGAGTCTGTGTGTCATAAACTCTTATCTCAGAACTGACCTGAAGGTGGAAAAACAGACCAAAATTCCCTTGCAGTGCTATAGCTAGAAAGGCCGCAGACGTCACTTCACCCCAGTAACAGGGCCAGCAGCTAGCTGAGCTAACCCTCCTGTCTGTTTCCTCCCCCCTCAGGTGTTTCAGTCACCTCCAGTAACACGGGCGTGCCAGATATCTCTGGATCTGTGTACTCCAAAACCCAGGTAGGTGCCTGGCTCTGGGCAGAAGTAGACAAAGGGATAGGAAGTGGAGTTGTACTGGTAGAAAAAATGGGCAAGAACAACAGGGAAGGTGTCAGAGGTTCACCCTACCTTTTTAAAATGGTCTCTAGATCTTAGTTTCTTTAGGAGATGGAATTTATCCCTCTGAGAATCAACAATGAAATGAATGAATAGGAAAGTGAGGTGTGGTACATTGTTATAATGTGATATGACTTTATCAGGCAGTTGCCTGGCCCTTTTAACCTACACATTCCCTACCTTTTTCATAACTTTCAAAGAGAGAATATGGGAAGGAAGGAAAACTAGTTTTTTTCCGTTCTTTGTAAGTCTAAACAAAGATTAAGAATGGGAAAGGAGATAACTCAGTACCTAAGTGAAGCATTTGTTACAGCGTTAGCCATAACTTGTTTTGTTGCTTTTATCCCCCATCACATAAATAACTAAAAGTTTGCTATAAAGTGTTGCAGGTTTGGGGAGCGGAGGGGGCCACAGAGCCAAGACCTTGAACACTCAGTACCTCAGTGTATATTCATTTCTCTTGGAATGTCCAAGGAGTTCTAATTCCTACCCAACTCAGGGGCAGAGAGGCCAAGAATAGTCAGCAAATTTCCCTGTGTTCATATACAACACTAGATTTTACAAATAACTTCACATTCATCCTTGTGTTTGGTCCCTACAACAGAGAGGTCAGTAGCATTTCTGTTTTGTGTATGAGGCAACTGAGACTGAGAGATTGGTATTTTCCCAGGATTGGGTAGCTGTTAAAGGGCAAGAGTTGGGACTGAGACTTGAATATCTGACTTCAGATGTTCTGTTCCTTCTGACCAATGCTGTTTTCTGAGGTGGTGGGGTAGCTTGGGCTCAGAAATTCCCAGGATTCCTTTGCTGATATCTTTTACTCTTTTTCCTCCTGTCTTCCTGAATAGCAGTCCTTTGAGAAACAAGGTTTTCATTCCGGTACTCCTGCTGCCTCCTTCAACTTGCCTTCAGCCCTAGGAAGTGGGGGGGCCCATCAATCCGGCCACAGCTGCTGCCTACCCACCTGCCCCCTTTATGCACATTCTGACCCCCCATCAGCAGCCGCACTCCCAGATCCTTCACCATCACCTGCAGCAGGATGGCCAGGTAACGGCCCTTCTCCTTCTCTCCTTTCCGTTCCTCTTCCTTCCTCTTTAAACTGCCTCCCCTTTCCTTTTCTTACCCTTCCTCACCACCACCTTCACCCAATCCTCCCCAGGGCCAGCCAGGGGCACACAGTACATACAGACACAAGCGCACATAACATGAGCGGCAGGCAAAGAAAATGTCAGAGAAGGGGTTAGATTGAAACCCTTTTTGCCCCGTTCCTTTGGTGTCTTTTTTCCCTCCACCTCCTCCCATGGCACTGTTGTCCTCATCCCATCAGACCTGGGATGCACTTTCCCTTTTACCTCTCCCGGCCTTCCCCCTTTCCTGACATAGTTTTCCCTTCTAATGGTGGAGTTCTATTGTCAAAGTTTGTCCCTTTATTTTCCATATATCCTGGTTCTGCCTCAGCTACCATATTTGCAGATGATTCTCTGTTGCCAGCGCCAGCAGGAGGAGCAGGTAATGAAACTGAATGATGATATGCTTGAACCCACTCCTTTTTAGACCCCATTTCACCTCCAAAGCCTTAGGGAACTTGAAAAGATTGCGCGGTCACACAGCGGGATACACAAACACAAAACACCTTGCTGAGCTCTCTGGCCTTCCTATCCTCTTCCTCCCTCCCTCCTCAATACCCTCTTTATCTTTCTTCCCTTCCCCAACTCTGGAAAAACACTTGGTTACCAGAATGGAAAAGATTGTTGAGGCAGAATCTGGAGCCTGAGGCCTCAGACTGTCTCTCCTTCCTTGCCTGAAACAGGCTCATAGATGTGATATGTGGTGGCGGACAGATCCACGGGGTGGTACAAGAGAACTTTCTAGCTCCATCATAGATGGCTGGAGTCCTAGAAATAAGGGTTCCCTGCTCTCAGCTTTTCAAATTGAGGCATTCATGGGAATTAATGAAAATGGAATCACCTTGTGATCACTCATTTCCAAGAGCCATAATTTTCCAGACCCAGGTTGTAGGTAGTGGAGAAGGTAGAATTCAAAATGCGTAGAACTGAACACTATCCTGTCTTAAAAGGTATCTTGTCCTCTTTTCATCTTTCCCCTATTTAAAGGTCAAAAAATGCTTTCTTGCATGTAAGAGGGGGCTATATTAGCTATGGAAACCACATTTTCTATGGTTGAAAGTAAATGTCATAATAGTCTGAACAAGGGGAACAGGAGAGTAAGGCAATTTTGCACATCTCCACCTGAAGTTGTCCCACTAACTAGACACCTTTTTCCTCCCCATCATCCTCCCATTCCCCTGCAGACGGGCAGCGGGCAACGTAGCCAGACCAGCTCCATCCCGCAGAAGCCCCAGACCAACAAGTCTGCCTACAACAGCTACAGCTGGGGGGCCAACTGAGGCCCTGACCCTCCTCTCCCGGTCCTATCTTCTGAGAGGGCTTCTCAGCCTGGAAACTATGGAAACAACATCAAAGAGAAAAAGGAATGTGGGGGGGTTCCGCTGCCCCCCACCCCCAGCGGCCCACCCCATGCCTCAGCTTCATGTCTGTCCCATTCCTATACCATTCCCACCCTGTTGTATGTATTATAGGATTTGTATTTTCTTTTTTCTTTTTTTTTTCCCTCCTTCCTTTCCTCTTCCTCCTCCCTTGCATTCAAGATTATGAAATTTTGCTGTGGGCCCTGCGCTTCCTTCACTTCTTCCTGTTCACCCTGGTGGTGTATGGGTGCGGTGGGGAGGCGGGACCCCCAAATATATATCAGCCCAACAGCCCTAAGTCTCCTCCTTTATTATTAGGAAAACAAAACAACAACAAAAAATGGCGTCATGAATATGAACAGCATTGTCAGATGAATTAGTTAAAGTGGTTTTTTTTTTTTTTTTTTTTTTTTTTGTACTGTGTCCTCAAATTTAATGGATTAATGTGTCTTGTATATATAAAAAGAAAACCTCTACCTTCAGCCTCTGCCCATTCTTGCTCCGTCTAGGATATCCTCAGTCTCGTCGATGACCAGCTTGGTGAATAAGTATTACCGTACCAACTGGGCCTCCTCTTGCAGGCCTCGAAGGCAGTGGAATAAAATGAAGTCTTTGCCCTTTAAGAACTACTCTGACCTTAATGTACTAGTATCTTGCCCTGGAAGGCATTTCCTTCCCTTCACCCCTAAGAATTTCACAACCTGTGACTGGAAAGAACCACTACAAATCTTCATTTCTTCCAGAAACTGCCACATCTTCAGCACATTTCAGACAGTGAAGGGAGAGGATAGAGGTTGAATGGAAAGGGGGGAGGATGAAGAAAGAGTTGAGACAATTTCAAAGAAAAATGACTTTATGAAGTCCTAAATATGACATAGATGGATCCACAGACAAAACTGAAAAGAAGTTGGAAGGCAACATTCACTTTTGGCTGGCAAACCATTTCCCTGCTAGAACTAGACTATAGTAGTACTTGCTTCTTGAATGCTTTTATGTGGCTTAGCTATACCCAGATCCATGAAAGGAGTACTCTAGAGCAAGACCTAGGGTGGGCATAAGGTGCAGGAAGGGAGAGGCTTTGAAAGTGAATGACAAGAGATGGGGTCTGGCTGTGTTAGGCTGGCCTGAAGCCACCAGCCTGCCTCAGCTACTTGAGGAGGGACTACAGATGCAGAACCACTGCTCCAGGATGATAAAGGGGTTTTTGATCCTAAGGGTATTGGGAATTGAACTCTTAACGGTGCTCCACCACTGAGTTACATCTCCATTCTTTTTTAGTTTTATTTTGGTACTGAAGATTGAACCAGGGACGCTTTGCCACTGTGCAACATCCCCAGCTTTTTATTTTTTGAGACAGCTTCTCTCTGAGTTACTAGGCTGGCCTCAAATTTGCCGTCCTCTTGCTTCAGCCTCCCGAGTCACTGGAAATACAGGCGTGCTCTATCGCGACGGGCAAAAGGAATTCCTATAATCCCAAATTCTTTGTTCCTTTCCAGGACACTTAAAGCTTCCCTGGCCTACAAATCCTTTATCTTGCTGGTTGCAGAGCCTGTTTTAAAAAAAGAATCCTTTATGGTTATGACAAACTCCAGTAGCTGAAGAGTTGAATTCCTTTCACCCCCATGTCGTTATCAGCTTCGGGGAGTTCAATACTTGAAGGAGCTTGGCAAAATACTTTGTCCATTCCTCTAATTTTAGATGTCCCCCAGATCGGTTTAGAATGCGGACGAGGGAGGCGGCGAGATTGTTTCTGCTGTTGTGCCCTTGGTCCTTGGGAGTGGTGAGGCGGGATCGAGGCCGGGGCGCTCAGATCGCTCCATTTGTGCGGTTGGGCTGCCCTCTGGCGACTGCCGGAGACCATCGAGTCAAACCCTCGAAACACCTTCGGTTGGCAGGTCGACAGGAAGGAGAATCGACCTAGGAAGGGACGTGATCACGAAATTTTGGCAAGCCTACCCGCCTCAGGGAACAGAAAGGGGTCAGGGGCGATGGGTAAAGATAAAGCCCTTCTAAGGAGCACCGCCTGCTACCCCGCTGGCTCCTCGGTGGCTTAGAATCGTTTTACGACGGTGTGCGGCATCTCAGGCTTGCTTTCCGGCAGCGTGGACTGACGCTTCGCTCAATTTCCGACAGCGTAGTGCGCTACGCTGTGCTTCCCTCTGGTGCGAATGGGTCGCGCGAGAGGTTCCAAGGTTCGAGTCCCAGGACCGGAATGAGCCTCTTTGACCTCTTCCGGGGCTTTTTCGGCTTTTCTGGACCTCGGAGGTGAGAGTAGGTCAGGTTTGGGTAAAGAGGGTGGGGGGACTTCTGGGAGGAGCTTGACCCCTTCGCCATGTTTTTGGAAATACTTCCTTTCTACTCCTTCAAATCCTGCGGAGAGGACCGAAATCTCAACATTGAGCACTCACCCCGAGGCAGTGACCAAGCCCGTCGTTAAGAGGAGAAAGAGCAACAACCTTTCTCCAACCTGGGGTGATGCAACAAGAACCCGCGGGCGGCGGGAGGGGGGCGGACAATGGGGGTGGTCTGGGGAAGAGGACAGTGACAAAGTATCAGGACCTTGGGGAAGGATTGGGGGGCACTGAAGAAAAACCAGGGGCAGGCGTTCGGGAGGAGTTGCGAGGTGAGGATTGACTTTGATAAAAACGAAAGAACCCAGAAACACCTGTCAGCAGTTATGTTTTGACCTTCCCAGCTTCCCAGACCCCTGCTGTTACCCACTTTGACACCCTTGAGTTGATTTTATAGCTTGAATTGATTGTATGACTTAAGTTGTACTGAACTCTTGGTGGCTTGTTTGCCTCCACCCTCAGTCACAGAGATCCCTTTTTTGGGGGGATGACTCGAGACGAAGATGAGGACGATGAGGAAGAGGAAGAGGAAGGAGCCACGTGTGGCCATGGGAACCGGAGGTTTGATGGTTCCCAGCCCACAGAGGAATTTGGCTTCGGCTTCAGCTTCAGCCCAGGAGAAGGGATGCGTTTCCAGGATAACTTCGGCTTTGATGACCTAGTACGGGATTTCAATAGTATCTTCAGCGAGATGGGGGCCTGGACCTTGCCTTCCCGTCCTCCTGGTGTGTGGATTTCCCTGAGGGAGAACCCACGGGTTTCTAGTGGATTGGTGGGTGGAATAAGGAGTAGTTAGGGCATGGAAAGTGTGAGAAGACATGATTTCAGAAAGATTTAAGGGATCCCAGTCCTTTCTTATTCCAGTATCCACCTGCCACGTTTCTACAGAGCTTCCAGGTCCTGAGTCAGAAACCCCTGGTGAGAGACTGCAGGAGGGACAGACACTTCGGGACTCAATGCTTAAGTACCCAGATAGTCACCAACCCAGGATCTTTGGTGGGGTCTTGGAGAGTGATGCAAGAACTGAGTCCCCCAAACCAGCACCAGACTGGGGGTCCCAGAAACCTTTTCATAGGGTGAGTACCCATCTGAGCCTGTGAGAATCTGTGAGAGACCACTAATAAAGTGCAGTGACTCGAGTCCTTGTTGGTAGCTCATAGACTTGGGTTGGAATTCTAGGCCCTCCACTTAGTGTACTTGCCTGTTTTTGTTTGTTTTGTGGTGCTAGGAATCAAACCCATAGTCTTCCATGTGTTAGATGAATTATCTAGGACTGAGCTGATCTCCCAGCTCCTGCTTCCTATATTAACTTTTTTTGTAGGTTTGTTTTTTTTTTAAGTTGTATATGGACACAATAACTGTTATGTTTTTATGTGGTGCTGAGGATAGAACCTGCTAGGCAAGTGCTCTACCACTGAGCCACAACCCCAGCCCTTTGTAGGGTTTTCTTTGGGAGAAAAATGGGAGTTCTGCTCTTTGTTTAGAGAAAAAAAAAAAAAAAAAATCCAGTGTTTCTTGGCTACAAACAGGATTGTTGGGGCAGTACAGGAAAATATCATTTTAGGAAGACTTTTTGGTAGAAGGATAAAACAGCCAAGAAGGCCTAAGTAAATAAAACTGTTCTAAATGGAATTGTTTCTCTTGAGGAAAGGGGGTTTGGGTACTTTAATAGTTTGGAGTCTGTGATCCTTCAAGTTTCAAATTGGAGGGTGACTTTTCACCTACTATGACTTCTTCTACAGTTTGATGAGATCTGGCCAGTGACTCCACATCCTAGAGCCAGAGAAGACAATGGTGAGTGTAGAGGGGAGAGACATTTATCATTCCTCTGTTATTCTGAAATTCTGTCTCCTCTCTCTCTCTGAAATTTCTTCCTGCTGTACTTGTCCCCTTTTTTCACTTGATCCATCTTCTTTTGGTTCTTCATCTCTTTGCCTTTTCAGATCTTGATTCCCAGGTTTCCCAGGAAGGTCTCGGCCCAGTTCTTCAACCCCAGCCCAAATCCTATTTCAAGAGCATCTCTGTGACCAAGATTACTAAGCCAGATGGGGTGAGTTGGGAGAGAGGAATAAAGTAAATAGTCAGGGAATACCCTGGAAAGAGGGCCTTGAATGAAGAAACCACTGACCTCACCTATAGAGATGTTAGAATATGGTGGTGGCTTCTGCTTGTAGATAGTGGAGGAGCGCCGGACTGTGGTGGACAGTGAGGGCCGGAGGGAGACCACAGTAACCCTTCAAGAACCAGATGGCAGTCCTGGAGGTGGTAAGTTAAGAGCATGAATCAAAGGGCCCATCTCTTAATTCCTTGGGGAAAGGAAACTCTTGCTCTTGTACCCTTTAATATTGTTTTTCTCCTTTGCCTCTGCCCATTCTTGTCATTTAGTCCATCTTTTTATGACTTTCTTCCTTAGATCCAGAATCACCAAGACCTCCAGCCCTGGATGATGCCTTTTCCATTCTGGATTTATTCTTAGGACATTGGTTTCGGTCCCGGTAGCCTTGTTAACTTTAGGGACCTTCAGATCCTTCCACTTCCCACTTGTTGCCCACCATCAATAAGCTTAGCTTCTTCTGCCACCTCAGGGTCTTGGATATGTGGAACAGTGATTTGGGGGTGTGTCAGTCTGCCACTCACCTAGACTGACCAATAAAACCTTTATTTATGCTAAAGCTTTTGGTCTTTCTTTTGTTAACAGTTTTACTTTCCAGAATCATACAGGGCTTTCCAAATGTTTTGGCTTACAGTTTTCTCTATTATTGAAAAAATATTATTTGTTATAGATGGACACAGTACCTTTATTTCATATGTGGTCCTGAGGATTGAACCCAAAGCCTCACACATGCTAAGCAAGCCCTCTACCACTGAGCTACAATGCCAACCCCCTTCTTTTAAAATGTTTTGTTCCACTTTGAAAACCTGATTTGCTATAGGGTCAGACACCATTAGAAACTAATATTGAGGAGATAACTACAGATAATGCCAATAACATTTCTAGGAAAGGATACATCAGGCTGGGCACAGTGGTACATGTCTAATTCCAGCCATTTGGGAGACTAGGGCAAGAGGGATCACAATTTGAGGCAACTCGCAATTTGCCTAGGCAACTTAGAACCTATATCAAAATAAAACAAAATATAAAGGGCTAGGGATGCTGCTCAG
Organism: Glaucomys volans; assembly: GCA_020662805.1. Lineage (NCBI taxonomy): Eukaryota > Metazoa > Chordata > Mammalia > Rodentia > Sciuridae > Glaucomys > Glaucomys volans. The sequence continues at coordinate 82,049 of JAJEJO010004113.1, forward strand.
AGATAAAGCACTGGCCTAGCATGTGTGAGGTGTTGGGTTCAATCCCCAATCCCCCCCCCCCCAAAATATATCAGATTCCCCCCAAAAGGTATGTCGGTATGAAGTAGGGGATAACTGTTTCCCTAAGTATAGGCCACTGACTGGATAATTCATGAGATAATATGAAGAAGTACATAGGTAAATATTTCTTTACTGGCTATGTTTTTATTTTTATGTATGTTAGAAAAATATAACCAACACAAACATTACTAGATCTTTTTCTCATTGAAAAAAAATTTTAGTACTATTTAGGAGTGACAGGTTTTTTTTACACATTTATCTACCTCCATTTCCTCTATAAACCATACTAAAATGATAAAGGGATTTTTCTAAAAAGGCACATAAGAGTCAAGGACAGGAATTGATAATAATGAAATTTGTCCTTTTATTATATCTTTTGGTGGACAGAAGCTGTAGATTTGTGGTAGCCAAATTTATGTTTTCCTTCATGATTAGTGTTCTTTATATCTTTTAGAAATCTCTCCTAACCCAAAGTAAAAGGATCCTCTCTTATTTTCTCTTTAGGGTTAGAAATCCACCTGTATTTATCTTTGTGTATGGTCTGAATTGGGAGAACAATTTTATTTTTTACCATTTAGAAAATAGTATACTAATGGCTAGATAAGTATTTATAAATACATACCTGTGCTAATCTTTCTATTCTCTTTCACTCATCTACTTATCTTTATTCTCAACTGCTACAGTTTATAAGAATACAACTGATTTTTCCAGTCATCTTTTTAGAATTTCACCATAAATACAAATGAAGCCAAAGATCACCCTATATGAGGAAAACCTCTAACATGAGTAATGGAGACTCATACAAAAGAAGCAACTTGGAAGGAACACATTAGGTAGAGAGGAAAACTTAGCAAGCACACAAACCAGTATTATCTTTAGAAATATTGGGTAATATGTCCTTACAGCTACCCTGGTGTGGTGGCATCTACCTGTAATTCCAGCTACTGGCAAGGCCAAAACAGAATTCCAAGTTTGAGGCTAGCCTGGGAAACTTTGTGAGACTATGTCTCAAAATTAAAGGAGCTGGGAGTATAGCTCAGTGATAAAGAGTGTTTACCTAGTATGTTCAAGGTCCTGGGTTCAATCCCCAATGCTGGGGGGAAAATCTACATCAGGATGTTATAAAAGAAAAAAGCAAAAGTGATAGCAGATGTAAAAAAACAAACTATTTTGAAGACAAAGTTGAGGATATATCCAAAAAAGTAGTCGAAACAAAAAGATGATAGATGTAAATCATCAATTAAATAAGAAAATATCCCAGAGTGGAAGGATATTGCTTTTTAACCTGAAAGGACCAGGACCCACTATATGCTAGACATGAGGGATGAAAGTAAACCTACCCCAAGGCACATAATATGAAATTTTAGAACACTAGAGACAAGGAGAATTTTTAAACTTAGGGGAGAAGGAGAGATCACAGAGGAATCAGAACATTAATAACGTGAATTAAAAGACAATAGAGGGCTGGGGTTGTAGCCCACATGCTTGCCTAGCATGTGCTAGGCACTGTGTTCAATTATTGGCAGTGCATATGAATAAATAAAGGTTCATCAACAACTAATGAAAAAATTTTTAAAAATAAAGGTCCATCAACAACTAATTGTGTGTGTGTGTGTGTGTGTGTGTGTGTAAATAATTAAAAGAAAGAAGACACACCTGTAATCCCAGCTACTCAGGAGGCTGAGGCAGGATCACTGCATTCAGAAGTTCCAGATCAGCCTAGGAACCTAGCAAGATCATCTCAAAGCAAAAATAAATAAAGACAGCGGAGATCCACCAATTCCACTATTGGGTATAAATCCAAAGGAAATGAAATCAGTATGTTTAGATGATCTGTCTTCCCATGTTCATGGCAGCATTCTTCACAATCACCATGTTATTAAATCAACATAAGTGTTCAAAAAATGAATGAAAATATTTTTTTAAATATTAAGAGCCATCCACAGTGCCATGTGCCCTGTAGCCCTTAGGAGACTGAGACTGGAGGATGGCTTGAACTCAGGAGTTCAAGGCCAGCCTGGGCAACAAAGGGAAACCACATCTCAAAAAACTGAATAAAAATTTTTAAATAGCAAAGGAAAAAAGGGAGCAGAAAACTTAAAAATACTGAAGGAAAATTACTTTCAATCTAGAATTGTATACTAGTTCAACTATCAAATGTGGAAGTGCATTACACATTTTTACACATGAAAGGTCTCCAACATTTGTCTCTTATGTACCTATTCTTAGGAAAAGTCTGAAGGAAGGAAGAAAGAATTTTATTCAGAGTTTTCTCTTCAGAAAACGAGCTTCGAGTTGGCTCAAATGAGGGAAAAACAATCCCCATAATAATGAAAGGACTTCCATGATATGGCTGTGCTTTAGATAAAGCAAACGATCCAGGCTGTAGAGTGTCAGAAGGATCCAGAAGAGATGTATTCAAAAAGATGAAACTAGCTGGGCAACGTGGCACGTACCCATAATCCCAGCTACTTGGGAGACTGAGGCAGGATGATCACAAGTTTGAGATCAACCTCCTATCTCAAAATAAAAAGGCTAGAGATAAATAACTCAGTGGTAAAGCACCCCTGAGTTCAATCCCCTGTACAGGAAAAAACAAAGACCTGATATGTTTTAATTATTCAAAAATTTTAACAATTGTGAGGCAAAAAGTTCGGGATTTGAATAAAGAACAAGTACCTAGAAAACTAAGTTAACAATAAGACAACAATTGCTCTATTAATTGCATCAGGGGCACAAAATAAGGAGTTTAGTTAAATCATTCTAAATGGCCCACTTTTTTGTTGTGGTACTAGAGATTGAACCCAGGTGTGCCCTACCACTGAATTATATTCTAGCCCTTTTTGTTTTTTCTTTTTAACCAGGGTCTTAGTTGCTGGGACTGACCTCATGCCTGGAATTCTGCCTCAGCTTCCTGTGTAGCTAGGTTTACATGGGTGTGCCACTGCACCCCACTGACCTCACTTTAAATAGCATATATACTCTGATAACAAATAATATTGCTATAATATAAGGTATAATGGGTCTTTGTTGAAAAGACAGGAATTGAAAGTATGCATATTTTTGTGGGGAAAGGACAGAATAGCTAAATATGTAAAGTTGATAGTATCAAAAACAAAAATAACATAACACTATGAGCATATTATTTGGAGATACAGTGGTAAATATTCAAGTAAACATTTTAAAAGTTGGATATAATTGCCTCTTGGGAATGAAATTTATGGAGAATATTTATGTTGAGATTGGGAAAATGATTTTTTTTTTTTTGGTACTGGGGATTGAACCCAGGGGCACTCCACCACTGAGCCACATCCCCAGCCCTATTTTGTATTTGATTTAGAGACAGGGTCTCACTGAGTTGCTTAGGGCCTCGCTAAATTGCTGAGGCTGGCTTTGAACTCGTGATCCTCCTGCCTCAGCCTCCCAAGTGCTGGGATTACAGGCGTGCGCCACCGTGCCTGACCTAGAAGCTGATATTTTTCATATGACTTATAGAATTATTTGACCCTTCAAATATCTATATATTATCAATAAAATAAATTTATAGATGTAATGCAAAAAAGTGAGTTAAAGTAAATAAAAGTACAGAGAAAATACATTTACAGCTGTGTTGGCATTTGACAGGGTGGTGATACCACAGAAAATTGAGGAAAAGATGAATTGTTTTACAGATGGTTTGGGGAAAACCAGAAGAAAAAAAATGGCAGTGGATTTCTAATGTATGTTGTGCTAGATAGGTTGAAAGCCTAAGGTTAAAGGTGAACTTATAATGTTAATACAAGAACCTGTGGTATTTGGGACTTTGAACTAGAGAGAGACTTTGGGGTGGAGGGCAGGTGCTAGGGATTGAACCCAGGGGTGCTCTACCACCAGGGAACATCTCCAGCCCTTTTTATTTTTTATTTTGAGATAGGTTTTCTTTTAAGTTGATGAGGGTTTTGCTAAATTGCCCAGACTGTCTTTGAATTTTGCAATCCTGCCTCAGCCTCCCAAATTGCTGGGATAATGGACATGTACCACCCAACTCAGTGACAAATGTAGATTTTAAAAACAAGATACCCACCAACTAGGCAAAAATTAGTTTGGTAATGCCAAATATTAACAACAATGTGAGGAGATGTATCTCTGTTGTACTCCTGCAGGTAATATGGATTAATACAGCTATTTCTGTTTTTGTAAATAAAACAATCTGGCAATAGAGAAATTAAATAGGCACATAGTCAATGAATGATCCAACAATCTTTTTTTTTTTTTTTTTTTTTGTGGTGCTAGGGATTGAACCCAGGGCCTTGTACATGGTAGGCAAGTACTCTACCAACTGAGCTGTATCCCCAGCCCTAGCAATCTTAATCTTGATATATATTACTGGGAAACTTGTGTCTAGATTTATAAGGGAGTCACATACAAAAATATTTATCAGAGCACCATTTCTATTAGAACTGTGTTAGGTAATTTTCATTAGAGGAGTAGAGAGATTAGATGTGTGGGTTGCATAGTATAGAATGCTTCTTAGTAGATAGATGCAAAATACTGGCAAAAGGAAGGAGTAATGAGCAAAAAAATGAAAAGAGGTCAGGCGTAGTGGTGCACACCTGTATATTCCCAGTGACTTGGGAGCCTAAGGAAGGTGGACCTTGAGTTCAAAACCGGTCCCGGAAATTTAGCAAGGCCATAAGCAATTTAGTGAAAACCTGTCTCTATTAAAATAAAAAGAGTTAGGGATGTGGCTTAGTGGTTAAGTGGCCCTGGGTTTAATTTCTGGTACCAAAAAAACCAAAACGAGATTTTTGGCACGATAATGCTTATGTCAATTAAAAATCACACCAAGGAACTTTTGGCTATCCCAGGTAAGAGGTCTGTGAGTTGGACATGGTGGTTCACATCCGTAATCCCAGCTGTTCAGGATGCTGAGGCAGGAGAATAGGCCAACCTATGCAACTTTGGGTGACCCTATTTCAAAATTTAAAAGGCTGGCGATGTAGGTCAATGGAAGAGGACCCCTGGGTTCATTCCTCAGCCCTACAAAAACAGATCTATTGGTATAGAATAGTATAGAGTTCAGTGCCTTAGGGGCTTGAGGTTTTGAACACAATGCCTATCCAAATTATTAGCTTATCATTACACTATGAAGGGTGACCCTGAGAAAAAATTTTAAATAGGAATTAAAAAAAAAACTGAGCAGAAACATTAGCAGTAGCACACTGTGGAAAAGATAGATTTTACAGTTTAATTCCAGACAAATCACATACACATCATACTACTACCACCACTGAGAGCAACAAAACAACAGAACTCAAAAAACAGATTTAGAGTTCCTGAAGTCTATTATCTAAAAGGGGGTGGGGGCTGGGTGTGGTGGCACACATTGTAATCCCAGCAGCTCAGAAGACTGAGACAGAAGGATTACATGTTCAAGACCAGCCTCAGCAATTAGTGAGGTTCTAAGCAATTTAATGAGACCCTGTCTCAAAATAAAAACAAAAAGGATGGGGATGTAGCTCAGTGGTAAAGTGCCACTGAGTTAAATATCCAATACCAAAAAATAAAATAACATAAGATAAGATAAATTCAGGCTGGAGCTTTAGCTTGGTGTACAGTGCTTGTCTAGGATATACAAGGTTCTGGGTTCAATCCCCAGTACCATACTTATGCATGTATGCACATGCACACATTACCTAAAATTATCAGTTTTTAACCAAAATTATGAGACATTTGAAGAAATATGAAACTGTGATCCACATCTAGAATGAAAGAGTTGATAAAAGCTGAATCTGAATAGGCCCAGATGTTGAATTTGACAAAGATTTCAAAGCAGATTTTATAAATATTTTCAGAGATTTAAAGGAAAATATTTGCTGGGCATGGTGACATATACCTTGAGTCCCAGCTACTTGGGAGGCTGAGTAAGTTGGGAGGTTAAATAAATAACCTGATTTTTTACTTCAAGAAGCTAAAAAAAGAAGAGTAAGAAAAACCTAAAGTAGTAGAAAAAAAAACATAATAAAGACTAGAGTGAAATCAATGAAATAGAAAATAAAAGCATTAGATAAAATTAATGAAATAAAAAATTGGACTTTTGGAAATATCATGAATAAATCAAGTGTGATTTCGTGGCCTTTAATCCCATCTACCAGGGAGACTGAGGCAGCAGGATTCCACAGTTTAGCAAGACTCTGTATTAAATTAAAAACAAGAACAGTTTGGTATGGAGCTCAGTGGCAAAGTGCCCCTGAGTTAAGTTAATTCACAGTCCTCCTCCCCCAAAACAGAAGTAATAAATGAGTATAGCAAGATTTCAGGATAGAAGGTCAAAGAAAAATATAAGACCAGAAAAAATAAGGAAAGGATCCCATTTGCAAAAACATGATAATGAATGAAATACTTAAGAATAATTGTGACAAAAGAGGTGCACAGGCTGAACATGGTAAGCTACAAAAATCAGTGAATTACAGTATAAATAAAGAGTGATGTATACCATGTTCATGAGTTGAATCATTATATTATTAAGATAGCAATTCTCCCCAAAATCTATCTGTGTATTTAAAGCAATCTATATACAATTCAAGCAAAGTTTTGTTTTATTTTGGAAAAATTTGACAAGCAGTTTCTCTTGTTCTGGAAGGTAGCCCTAGTAGTAAAAGTTAATAGGGACCTGATTTCTGTAGGCCCTTAAAGATCACCTTCTATAGGCCTCTTACAATCACTATTGGAAGGTAAAACCCATGCCAGTTTTCGCTGTTGTTTACAAATTGACTTGCTGAACTTTCCAGTAAGTATCTTTGGGCATTTTGGGGTTCTGTTTTCAGATCTGTCAGGTACCTTGTTGCTTTGCGCTGCTGCTTCTTGCAGAAACATTGGTACTGTCCAGGTCAGATGACTGTTGATGTCGATCCAGCCCACTTGTACCATACAATCTGAATCATACATACATACTTTGCCGTTTTCTTTTATTCTAAAGTTTTTAATGTGCTTGGATTTTTAAAATCTTACTTTTCTTTTTGTTGTTGATGATGATGATGATACCATTGGTTCCAGGGATTGAATCCAGAGCCCTGCACATGCTAGGCAACAACTCTACCATTGAGCTACATCTTTAGTGCTGTTCTATGTGTTTTTATATGGCAATTCAAGAAAACTAAGCTCTTGTTTCTGCTGCTATCTTCTCAGAATTCCAGCCAACATTAACTTCTTATTTTGGAGGATGGGGTTCTGGGGATTGAGCTCAGGGGCCCTCAACCACTGAGCCACATCACCAGCTCTATTTTGTATTTTATTTTGAGACAGGGTCTCACTGAATTGCTTAGTGCTTCACCATTGCTGAGTCTGGCTTTGAACTTGAGATCCTTCTGCCTCAGCCTCCCAGGCTGCAGGGATTACAGGCATGGACCACTGCACCAGGCAACATTAACTTTTTAAAACAAAATTAAGCCAGGTGCCATAGCATATGCCTGTAATCCCAGTGGCTCGGGAGGCTGAGGCAGGAGGATTAGGAGTTCAAAGACAGCCTCAGCAATTTAGGGAGACCCTGAGCAATTCAGCAAGACTCTGTCTCAAAATGAAAAATAAAGGGCTGGGGATATAGCTCAGTTGGTAGAGTGTTTGCCTCACAAGCATGAGGCCCTGGGTTCAAACCTCAGCACTGCAAAAAAAAAAAAAAAGAAATGAAAAGAAAAAAGGGCTGGGGATGTGGCTTAGTGGTCAAGTGCTTCTGGGATCAATCTTCGGTACTACTAAAAAAGAAAAAAATTATAGTGCTTTATTTAAAGTATCCTGAAATAAAATTTATTGATCATATAAAGTACCTTTATATATAATTTCATGTATGTGCATATATATTCTTAAATTTTATGCAATGAAGAAATAAAAGTTATAATAAAACATTTTTCAATATGTAAATGCTCATGCACAAATAGAAACCATAATGAAATATCTTGACCAATATAGATGTCTTGGAAAAGCACCTGAGTTCCATGAAAATGTAGTCTTGAGAGCTGGGGATATAGCTCAGTTGGTAGAGTGCTTGCCTCACAAGGACCTGGGTTCAATCCCCAGCACCACACACACACACACAAATGTAGGCTCCACTAACAAGTTTTTCTGAAATAGCAAATGACCCTTGCTAAAGTTCCAAACAAAATAAAGTACTATGGCCCCTCCATTTACATAATGATACATTTCTAGAAATTCAAAATGAATTAAAATGCATTAAAATACTCTTGTATTTATACACTAAAAGAGTCATATTCTGATCTCATATTAGCATGTTTTTCATCAATATGTATGTCTGATAGGACATTCTAAACTCACACAAGACAGAATAAGTCCTTGATGTGCATCTTGCAGAATGTTTAACATACCTGGACTCTTGTAACTACACAACATAACACCCCCAACCTCAATGATCATGAAACAACAATAATAAAATTTCCAACTCCACAGATTTTCAAAATTCTCCTTAGGGGGTAGTATTATTCCTGGTTGAAAAATTCTGGTCTAATAGAAGTTCTTCTGAGATGCTTAGAGACCACCATAGGGAAAAAGAGCAAATGTAGTCCTGGGCTTTAACTCATGACCTGAGACATTAAAAGATAGGACAAGCTTGGAATGTTAAAAAAAAAAACAAACGTTTTTTTCTCTACTCTCCCACGTAACTCCTACTTTACACCTTGTTAGGTATTAAAAACTTGGTATGTGCCTCACCTATACCCCTTCCTTATCAACTTTGGAGACCAGTTGCATCGTTAGGGCCTGCATACTCTTGGTATGGCTCACCAAAGACATATAACATAAAAGATAAAAACTATTGAGGAGCCATCAAAATGGCAAATTTCTAGCACCCTTTGCTTGGTACTTGTCATAATTTGTGTTCTCTGCCAGGCACACACCTATAATCCCAGCAGCTCAGGGGCTGAGCCAGGAGGATCCCAAGTTCAAACCAGCATCAGCAACTTATGAGGCCCTAAGCAAGTTTGCAAGACCCTGTCTCAAAATTAAAAAAAAATAAGAAGAAGAAGAAGAAGGGTTGGGGATGTGGCTCAGTGGTAAAGCACCCCCCAGGTTCAATCCCTTGTACAAAAAAAAAAAAACAAAACAAAATTGTGTTCTCTTCCATTTCTCACCTACTGTTCTATTTACAACTATAGCAAGTCATCCTTCTCACAAGGCGGAGATGTTTATACGGGACATGACATCAATATGAAAAACTAACTTTTTAAAGTTAAGTTAAAGTGCCCTCATAGGAGAAGAAAAGAGGCCTTTGCAATGTACCTAAAGCTAATGAACATTCCTAAACCTCAGTCCCCCCTTGCAAACAGCCCTTTCACAAGAATAAAACCAACTCCTTTTGTTCAGGGAGCCAGACTGATACTCTGATCAGTACTGAGTCTCCCTTCTTGTAGGAGAAGCCCTGACAAAAAGCCTTGCCAGTATGTTCTCACACCTGACTTGTTTTCATTTCTACTGTTACCAAGTCAAACTTCCTGTGTCTGGCATCATTTATACCTAGAAACATGAGAATGTGGTGTAAGAATAAAGAGTACATCTTTCTTTAGAAAAAAATAAAATCAATTAATACTTATAATTTTTTAAGGTGATAATGAAGGGAAGGAAGAGAGAAAGGGGTGGGGGAGGGAGAGAGAGAGAGAGAGAGAGAGAGAGAGAGAGAGAGAGAGAGAGAGAGAGAGATTGAGAATATGGTGACTTGAGCCAGATGAGGTGGCACACATCTATAAGCCCAGTGACTCCTGAGGTTGAGGCAGAAGGATCACAAGTTCAAAACCAACCTCAGCAACTTAGTGAGACAATATCTCAAAATAAAAAATAGAAAGGACTGGGGATGTAGTTCAGTGGTAAAGTGTCCCTAGGTGGTTCAATCCCCTTTGTAAAAAAAATGAGAGAGAGAAAGAGAGGGGTGGGGCAGAGAATGGTGACATTGATGTTGTTCAATCTGAAAGTCTCAAGGAGGTTGCTAATGGGAGGAAGGGTGTAGGGTTTGAAAACTCTTTGGCTGGGCATGGTGGCGCACGCCTGTAATCCAAGCGACTTGGGAGGCTGAGTCAGGAGGATTGTGAGTTCAAAGCCAGCCTCAGCAACTTAGTGAGGCACTAAGCAACTCAGTGAGACCCTATCTCTAAACAAAATACAAAATAGGGCTGGGGATGTGGCTCAGTGGCCAAGTGTCCATGAGTTCAATCCCTGGTTCCAAAAAAAAAAAATAAATAAATAAATAAATAATAAAAAACCCTCAAA
>JAJEJO010004114.1:0-34327 GCA_020662805.1 Glaucomys volans
CAGGTATCTCATACTTGACAAAGGAGGCAAAAACATGCAATGGAGAAAAGACAGCCTCTTCAACAAATGGTGCTGGGAAAACTGGAAATCCATATGCAGCAAAATGAAACTAAACCCATATCTCTCACCCTGTACAAAACTCATCTCAAAGTGGATCAAGGACCTAGAAATCAGACCAGAGACTCTGCACCTAATAGAAGAGAAAATAGGTCCAAATCTTCATCATGTTGGCCTAGGACCAGATTTCCTTAACATGACTCCCAAAGCACAAGAAATAAAAGCAGGAATCAATGATTGGGATAGAGTCAAACTAAAAAGCTTTTTCTCAGCAAAGGAAATAATCAGCAATGTGAAGAGAGAGCCTTCAGAGTGGGAGAAAATCTTTGCCACACACACTTCGGACACAGCACTAATCTCCAGAATCTACCAAGTACTCAAAAATCTTTACACCAAGAACACTAATAACCCAATCAATAAATGGGCCAAGGAAATGAGCAGACACTTTACAGAGGAAGATCTACAAGCAATCAACAGATTTATGAAAAAATGTTCAACATCCCTAGTTATAAGAGAAATGCAAATCAAAACCACCTTAAGATTTCATCTTACCCCAATTAGAATGTCTTTTATTAAGAACACAGGCAACAACAGGTGTTGGCGAGGATGTGAGGAAAAGGGTACACTCATACATTGCTGGTGGGAGTGCAAGTTGGTGCAGCCACTCTGGAAAGCAGTGTGGAGATTCCTTAGAAAACTTGGAATGGATCCACCATTTGATCCTGCTATCCCACTGTTTGGCCTATACCCAAAGGACTTAAAATCAGATTACTACAATGATGCAGCCACATCAATGTTCATAGCTGCTCAATTCACAATAGCTAGATTATGGAATCAACCTAGATGCCCTTCAGTAGATGAATGGATAAAGAAACTGTGGTATATATACACAATGGAATATTACTCAGCCATAAAGAAGAATAAAATTATGGCATTTGTAGGTAAATGGATGATGTTGGAGACTGTTATGCTAAGTGAGATCAGCCAATCCCAAAAATCCAAAGGCCGGATGGTCTCACTGATAAATGAATGATGATGCATAATGCGGGGGGGAAGGGTGGCAAGAATGGAGGAAGGATAGATAGTATAGAGGGAAGGGAGGGGTGGGGGCGGGTGGGGGGTAAAAATAATAACAGAGTGTGTGACAGATACCATTGCCCCGTGTACATGAATGAACGCACAGATGGTGTGACTGTATTTTGTGTAAAACCAGTGAAAAAATAGCTGTGCTCCAAAAAAAAAAAAAAATAGAATGCATTAATGTTATAAATATGGTTCATGCAATTCCTATCCACATATTCCAGTTAATTTAGCCCTTTCACTAATCAACTCTATGACTCTAAACTAGTCATTTAATCTCTGAACCTCAGTTTATTTACCCAAATAAGGGTCATGTGATTTAAGGCAATTTCAAAATACAATGCTCTATTCATTCCATAATTTTCAAATTCGGTGATGTTTTTAAACATTTTAAATGAATGTTGTTGCTTACACACAGTTTTAATAAATGTTTTCAATACTATTTCACTTATTGCTTTTTTTTCTTCTTTTTTTACATGTGTGGGACTATATTTTTCAGGTTTAGTATTGACTTTTTCTGAGTACCTACATAGTAGCAGGGAAAAAACCCAGTAACACAGTGGGGCAGATAAAGTGTTCCCAAGTATGCCTGGCAGAGGTGGACTCTGGAATTACCCAATCTGAGCGTCTGGATTAGGGGAAGTGAGACAGAGTAGTACAGACATGGGGCTTGAGAAACCCAGTCCTCGTTGGAAAATATGGATTCCCAGGGACAGGGTCTAGCATATGGTTCCAAAGGGCTAGGTAGAGGATGGAGAGATTCTTTTTTTTTTTTTTTTTAATATATTCTTAGTTGTAGATGGACTCAATGTCTTTATTTATTTATGTGGTGCAGAGAATCGAACTCAGGGCCTCACCCATGCAAGGAAAGCGCTCTACCACTGAGCCACACCCAGCCTGGATGGAGAGATTCTGAGCATTCCAAGAAGTTCTGCATGGACCCACTTCTCAAGGCCAGTCTTTTTAGCTTTCTCCTCTTCTGAGCAAAAGAGCTGTAATTAAACCAGCAAGAACTAAAAAATGTTTCATTTTTTTTTAATTATACTGTCTGTGAAACATTAGGAGCATGAGTCCACAGATGCATCAGTATCAACAAATCTTCAGGCAGCATCAGGGACCTGTCAGTGATGGGAGAAGGGCCAGGAATGTGCCCTAATGGTAGCATCAGGAGACTTGCACAGCCAGGCTGATTTAGAGGCCACTAGTGCCCAGCATGGGAACTTTGGAAGACAACAGTGCTGTGCATCACCAGAGTACATGGAAGGAAAAGGGAGAATGCCCCAGGATGGCCACACAACTAGTACAAAGGACACACGCAACACTCAGTCCCCACAAAGAAATGCTGTTGTGATATGTTTCTCACTAACCATTTGGAGAGCTGTTTTCCTGACTCAAGACTTATCCTTCTACTCATTGCCACATCTGTAGTTCCACCTCACTTCTCAAGATAAGCCATTCCCACTCAGAGAAGCTGTAGGGACATTAGTTTCCAAATGCATCCTCCAGCCATGATTCTCTGTTCCCCAGTTGTGTGTGAATGTCAGTGTCTTTTATTCTAATATGAAAATCCTGCAAACATCAGGGTCAAGCCCCAATCTTGTGAATCCACTTCTCACCTGAAGAGGGAGGTCACCTGGGGGGGTCAGTCATTTGGATGATTTGTGGGAGTTCAGATGGGAAACCAGAGCTCTAAGGCTCTAAGGAAGGTAAGAGAGAGGTTTGGCCTCTCTTGCCCCCACTACCCCCTTCCATTTCCTTAGGTGCCAAGGGTTTTAAATGGCACTAGCACTAACAGACTACTCCAGTAATGGAGGTCAGCATGGCACCCAGACACGGAGGGTGGACAACCTTCAAAAGATTTCTTCTCCTGGTCTCCCTGGATAATGATATAGGTCTTTAGTCATGGGGCACAAACTCTCTCAGACACTGCTCTGTCCACTAACTGTTTATTTCTCTTATCATGCTTTTTGCCGTTTAGCCTTGAGTCATGTCTTTGTTTAATGTTCTAAGCTGACCTCAGCTGTGCAACAGGAAAAAAAGGGAATTCATTTCCTCCTCTTGGGCCCTGGAGGTGAAGAATCTCCTCATTATTTAAATGATGACATTATTTTTCCTTTTGGCCTTTTACATTTTGAAAAAATGTGAGTTATGTTTACCTTTTTGGAACAATTTTAATTTTGACATTACTGCTAGCTGCAATAAAGATTTTGTCCACTGTAAGAGGAGGTTTCATGCATTTAAAAAAATCACACATGGGCTGGGGCCACAGCTCAATGACAAAGCACTTGCCTAGCAAGTGAGGCACTGGGTTCAATCCCTAGCACCACATTTAAAAAAAAGAAAAAGACAAATGAAATAAAGGCATTCTGTCCATCTACAACTACGAAAATATATTTTTTTAAAACAAGTCTCATTTTATTTTAAATATATAGCACATATATGTGTATTTATATATATATATATATTTTATTGTTGATGATGGACCTTTATTTTATTTACTTATTTATATGTGGTGCTGAGAATTGAACCCATGCCTCACACATGCCAGGCAAGTGCTCTACCACTGAGCCACAACTTCAGCCCCTGAAAATATTTTTAATAAATTAAAAAATAAAAATAAAAAATCATAGAGCAGGGAGAGTATTTGGGGTCAGAGGTAACTACAGGGGAAATCTTCTGATGTCAGGGCTGCTTTCTGACTCAGCACCCTGGCTTCTATTTTGTGTTCTGTAAATCTGCCCTGCAACTCTCTCTCACTGCAAACCTGTTCTGATGTCCTCTAACAGTCTTAAACCAACATGGAATCAGCACACTAGTCAAAATGCAATGTTATCTACTTAGTGTTTTAGTTGTCCATTTGTGTTACTGTAACAAAATACCTCAGAGTAATTTTTTTTTTTTTTTTGGCTGTACTGAGGATTGAACCCAGGAGCATTCTACCACTGAGCTACATCCCTAACCCTATTTATTTTTTATTTATTTGTTTTAATTTATTTTACTTTGAGACATGCTGTCACGAAGTTGCCCAGCCTAGTCTCAAATTTGTGATCCTCCGGCCTCAGCCTCCCTAGTAGCTGGAATTACAGGCCTGCACACAACACCCACAAGACTGAGTAATTTATAAGTCACAGAGGTTTAATAGAATTTCCTGTCTAGTGAAGAACCGTTCCTCACAGATGGCACCATGTAAGTACCCCCACAGCACCAAAGGAACAGAGGGGAAAATGTGTGTCCTCACATGGTGGAAGAGCGGAAGAGAACAAACCCACTCCAAGCCCTTTAAAAAGGCCTCCTTAATCCCTCCAGTGAAGGCTTCATCCTCACAACTTAGTCACCTCCTAAAGGTCCTGCCTCTTAGTACCATCATCACATTGGTAATTAATTTTAACATATAAATTTGTGGGGACACATTCAGATGCATAGCTCTTAGCATCCAAAGTACTCCTTCTTTCCTGGAGGTTGGAAACAATACTTGTCTGATTATTATTCTTTCTGGTCATTCAAAGGGGTTTATGGACACCCTTTTTCCTTTCCATTTGTCTTTTAGAATGAACAGTTAAGAAAGTTGTTCTCATGAAAATGTAGGAGATGGTGACTGTCAGAGAGATAAGGATAGGATTGGTGTAGCTACACATTTCATTCATACCCAATCTCCATCTCCCTTGCTACCTCCACTATGGAGATTTGAAAGCCAAATACTGCTTCCCCAGCTTCTAGCAGCTCAAGGCCTCAATATGACTCAGTTCTGACCCAAGAGAATTCTGTTAGGGAGACCTCTTTTTTATTTTTTTTATTTGCTCTTTTTAGTTATACATGACAGAATGTATTCTGATGTATCATACATACATGGAGTATAATTTCCGATTTTTGTGGTTGGACATAATGTGGAGTTACACTGGTCATGTATTTATATATAAACATAGGCAAGTTATATCCAATTCATTCTATTATCTTTCCCATTCCCATCCCGCCTCCCTTCCCCACACTCTGCCCTATCCAGTCCAGTGAACCTTCCCTTCTCCCTACACACACACGCACACACAGAGACACTCTGCCTGCTGTGAGTCAACATTCACATGTCAGAGAGAACATTCAGCCTTTGGGTTTTTTGGGATTGATTTATTTCATTTAGCATGATAACCTCCGGTTCCATCCATTTATCAGCAAATGCCATAATTTTATTCTACTTTATGGCTGAGTAATATTCCATTACGTATGTACCACATTTTCTTTATCCATTTTTCTGTTTGAAGGGCACTTCGGTTGGTTCCATAGTTTAGCTATTGTGAATTGAGCTGCTATAAACATTGATGTGGCCAAGTCACTATAGTATGCTGATTTTAAGTCCTTTGGGTATATGTTGAGGAGTGGGATAACTGGGCCAAATGGTGGTTCCATTCCAAGTTTTCTGAGAAATCTCAGAAAACTTTCCAGAGTATTGTACCAATTTGCAGTCCCACCAGTAACATATGAGTGTACCTCTTTCCCCACATGCTTGACAGCATTTATTTTTGCTTGTATTCTTGATGATTGCCATTCTGATTGGAGCAAGATGGAATCTCAGTGTAATTTTAATTTGCATTTCTCTAACTGCTAGTGATGTTGAATATTTTTTCATATATCTGTTGACCAATCATATTTCTTCTTCTGTGAAGTGTCTGATCAGTTCCTTTGCTATTAGGGAAACTTCTGATATACATATTTTCCTTACTAAATGGGACAGATGTGACTCCTACAACCCTTTCCTGAGCACCCTTCTTCTTGCCTTGAATGCAGAGATGATGGTTAGGGATACAGTAGCCATCTTGAGAGCATTAGGGAAAGGCCACCTCATCATCATGAAGCTTCTAAAGCAAACAAAGCTAAGAACTACTAACCTCTGATCTTCTGGTTGAGTGACTTCAAACTTGACAATCCTTCTTCAGCCTCCCAGGTTGCTGGCATTAGAGAAGTACACAGGTATACCCAAGCCTAATTTTTTTTTTTTGTATAGGTGTGATATTGCTATTGTAATTATAAGAAAATATCATTTTAGGTATAACCCCAGAAACTCAGGAGGCTGACGTAGGAGGATCCCAAGTTTGAGGTCAGCCTCTGCAACTTAATGAGACCCTCAGCAACTTAGAAATAGCCTGTCTCAAAATTTTAAAAAAAAGAAGAAGAATGGTGATATAATGCAGTGGTAAAGCACTCCTGGGTTCAATCCCCAGTACAAAAAAAAAAAATTCAAGCATGTGTCTACAGAGCAGAAAGCAAAGAAAAGTTAGTCAGTTGGTGGTGAGGGCAGGGGTTTTATAACTCATATAATTTCATCTCATCTATAAGTGTACTTTCTGATCTGACTTGTGCAATTGGTGGTCTCAAAATGTGTTTTGATAATTGTACTTTCTTCTCTTTGCTTTGTACTATTTAAACTCAGTCCAAACTAGAAAAAAGAAATCACCTTTGAAAGTAGCCACAGCTACGGGACATTTAACCAGGACAGGGATTAAAATACTAAGCTGAGCCAAGTGTGTCATGATGTTCCAATGACAGGGAGGCCAGCTGACAACAGTCCAAGACAGCCTGATAGTTGAGACAGGGTAGGCTAGGGAGAGACCCTGTGTCAAAGTGGGGTGGCCAGGGCTCTGCATCTGGCCCTGAGGCGGGTCACAGAGGCCAGGATGGATTTGCCAGGTTCCTTCTGTTGCCTTGGCAGCCCTACCTCAAGCCTGAGTCGTGAACTCGTCGTGTGCCTTCCCCATTGGGCCCTCACATGTGCACTGACACCGTAGAGTCACAAGCACAGTATGAGGGTTTTCCTGCCTATGATAGACTCAAACACAACCTCCAACTGCATCCTCCTCACACCCCTCAGCAAGGGTTGTTCTCAGCTGACAAGGAATGGCTATAGTTCACACCAGATCCCAGAAAGACCAGCTCCAAACCACCATGCTCTTAGACCTGGCTTAAAACACCAAACCCTGAATCTCAAGGAATAGCCAACAATTCAAGAACCATTTCCTGTGAATGGATCCAAGTCCTGGATTCAGTGCTGTGGGCAATACCACTTGCAGGGACTTACAGACTAGGAGAAAAAGTAAAGGTGTGCACAATGAACTATCTCATTGAGGTACCTATGGTAGAAGAGGAAAATGAAGGGAAAGTTATCATATGAGAAGAGTTGAAAGGTGGGTAAATAACAAGGCTGTCTTTAAGGGACAAGTGGCAATGGACCTTTACCTTAAAGGATGGGTAAGCTTCCAATAAACGGATAGATTGGGGAGGCCTCTGAGAAAAGAAGACGTTCATGTATATCTAAAAAGAACAAATTAAAAAATTAAAATTAAAAAATTTTTAAATAAAAAAAAGAAAATGCTTGCAGAAAAGATAGGATATGTGAGGAAAAAAATCCCTAAAGCTCAGTACACTGTATGGGAGAGAAGGCAGGAAGATGAGGAGGGAGAAACACAGAGGTACATATTGATAGTGGATTCAAGAGAGGCTTTAAAAAGCTCAAGGACACAAATGCCACCCTTTGCACGTCCTTGATTAACTTGAAGTGCTCACTCCAGGTAAACAGTGACATGCTAATCAGTGAGACCTTATTTTTGATGTCACCTTTTCCTTCTTCTTCTTTTTTTTTTTTTTTTTTAACTGTTTGGTCTTGGACATCAGCAGAGGCTCATAGTGGGTCTCTTTTCACTCTTTTGCATTAATTTCTGAAATACCTCCATCATTTGGGCTCAAACCTATGCCCTAGAGGGTCCCTATTAAAAACGAATATCAAATAAATACCAGAGGAATGGGGCTTGTATTCTTAGCCACTTTCCCCTTGGAAGGTTAGATTTTTACCTAACGTAATATCAGCTACGGAAGACAGAGAGGTCAAAATGATGGAGGCAGAGGTTTGTTCAGAAGAAAGAGAAGGATGGTTCTGGAACATGGATGCTCTCTGGGGCAGGCAGACAGCAGGTGCAAGTGTCAGCCTGAGACCTCAGAGTTTCCAGACCCCTGATGTTGAGAAGGGAAATTGAATATCCTTCAGAGAAGACCTCAGTGAATGAAGAAGCATGCTTGACCCAAGGGCCTAAAAGCTGTTCCTATAAGCCTCACTTTTCCCAACTCTCTCCACTTGAATTCACCAGCTGTGTGGCCTCTCCGGTTTTCTGCCTCTTCCAATTTTCCCTTTATTTATTCTTTTCCTCCCTCTAATCCATTCTCTCCAACCACCATTTGGCATGAAGTTCCCCAAACCTCAAATTCTTAAAACTTTCCTGTTCCTCCACCAGGGGTCGGCTTTGTTTCTTTTTTCCGAAGCTGATGCTGCTCCCATACTGCAAGAGATCTTAGTTCACAAACACACCTTTTAGGAGATACCAAGGACGTGGTGGTCAGGCCACAAGACAGATGCACCCCAGGGTGGGAGAGAGGGTGGTCAATAAGAAAGAGGCTGAAACGTGGTGCTACCAAAAATGCCCCTTCTTCACAGCCCCCATGTGAAACATTTGGATTGAATCAAGTCTTCTGGGTTGGGGGGATACCAGGAAATCTTGTGGGAGAGATGAGGTCATGTCTCCACCAGACCCTAATGAAAACCCCTGGGCAGTGCACACAGTGATCTGGGCAGTGGTTCAGGATACAGCCCTGAAGAAAGGGGCAGGGGCGGGGGCGGGGGACGGGTCCCACCCACTTTTGAGAGTGGGGAGAACAGAGAGACTTGGCCTGGGGAAGGTCCCAGGCTAGGAAGTGGGATGGTGGTGGTGGCAGGGCCTGGACACCTAAGCCCTGACAGTCTAGACCAGATCTGTCCCTTGGGGCCCGTTTGTAAGCCAAGGTTCCTGCCGCCGACTGTCCCACCAGCCGGTCCCCTGGGTGCAAGAAACCAGTCTAATTCCCTGTGAACCCAGGACCAGGCATTCATAGCCAAAAGCCTTTCCTTCTTCTTGTTCTTCCTGTTTGTTTCTTCCTATTTGTATCCCTCTGGCTGCAAATCAAGAGAGGCGCCCGAATATAAAAGTCAAGTCGAATTAAAAGCCTATGGCTTACGAGCTCCCAACGTCCCCCACCCCTTTTTGTAATTGTGTTTCAAAACAACATGGTGACTTTTGGACAAGATTTTTCTATTTCACCCACACCACAATAGAGATGCAATGAATGCGGCTGGTGAAATGTTTGGCTGTGTCAGATTCAGTCCCGCAGGCTGGCTTGGGCCAGCGCTGGGGCTCCGCTTTGTGTTATGTTCACGGAGAAGATATTAATTAAAAGAAATACATGATTAAAAAGTAATGAGTTGAATAAAAATTATCTCAGCTCATTTTCTGATTATGTTAATTGTTAAAAACCCTTCAATCACGCCGTTGCAGTCAATGGGCTTTAATGTGAAATTAGTGGGCTCTTGATAACTTACAGTCCAGAATAATCCTGGCGGTTTAGTCATCATTCCTAATAACAAGGATGTTGCTAAGAACAGAAATTTTACATGATTTTGATACATTCAGCCCTTCCCCCATGTGTCATTAAAAAAAAAAAAAAAGGCTTAGCTTGCCGGCGATTTCCAACTCTTCCTTCCACGGCTCAACCGCGGCCTTGGCGAGGACTTGAGCTTGGGTTTCGGCCCCTTCCGCACCCCCTAGGCGATGCTTCGGCAGATGGCTGCTGCCGAGTCCGGGCTCAGCCGCCGCCGGCCTTTGGGAAACCGAGCGCGCAGCTTCCCCGCCGGGCGAGGCCAGAGAGCCAACGTGCTTTCTGGGCTGTGCCGGGGGCGTGGGAGGAGGTGAGCAGGAAAGATAACGGAATTCATGGTTAAGAGGCTGGAGCGGCTGCTTGGCCGCTTGGGAACCGGTCGTCAAGCGTCGGACTAGCAGAGCTGGGCATCAACGCGTCTAGACAGTCGTGGTGCGCCCTGCTGCGTTGCAGCGCAAGGGCAGGCCGAGTCCTGTCGCGGTTGTACTAGGGCGTGCGCGCCTCCTGCTTGCGTGCTTTCGGGCCTTTGGATGCCAGGGATCACCAAAACTCACCCAAAGCGCCGAAAGGGCGGAAGGTCAAGGTGTAAAGGAAATGGATCCCGAGCCTGGCCTGAGCTCCTGACACTGTGCCTCGTGCTGAGTAGACTCTTAAAGGACGTTTATTGGCTCTAAACGAAAACGAGTGAAATTCGTACATGATTCTGACGTGTGTTGACGGCCCGGTGTCTCAGCAGCCCCTGGCCCTCAGGGAACGCCCTGAAAGCTCCCACCCTGCCTGAAACCAAACTCCTAGCTGAGGGAGGAGAGGTTAATCTGCTGGCGGAGGGATGGGGAGGAATGGTTCCTATCCTCTGTGGATTTATTTCACAACACACTTTTCACTCTCAGTGAGCCAAAGGAAATAAAAAGTATTCCTCACCCTCTTTTTTTTTTTCATGCACACCTTTGGCTTCTTTGGAAAGAGGGTCTTCTTGGGAGGGTCATGGGGTTCAGGATCTAAAGCGGGTGTGAGTGGTGAACTGCCTGAGATGGGAAGGATAGGATCCGGTCTCAGAGCATCTGGTGCTGGACATCTAGGAATCCCAAAAACTTCCCATTTCAAAACGTTTGGACGCCTTGGCCAACCACCACCCGCCGACCAACTACAGTTGAAGGTACTCTGCAAAAGTGAAGGGACTCAAGCCCCATTTTTCTCCCAGAAGTGGGTAGGAAAATTCGTTCTCAAGGTGTGCCTGAAATTACACATACCCAAAAATCTGGAGATATTGCTATGCAGAAAGTCCATGTGGGGGTGGGAGGTCGATGAGAAGGAGGGTGTGTGTGCGTGTGTTTTCCCGCGCGCGTGCGCACGCCTGTGTTCTACAGATTTTTATTCCCAGAGCATGAGGCTTGATGTCTCCAAGGGCCTTTTTTTTTTTTTCAAATCTTCTACCGTTAAGGCGGTCTATCTGGATGGGGTGGGGGTCTTCATTTGTTTTTCTTTTTCTCTGATGACTTCAAAAGAGCAATTTTCTTTCGAAAGCTTTTAAAATGTGTGTGGGGGGGGAGGGTTTCGCCTTCTCCAGCCCAAACAGCAAAGAATATTCCTGGGGGGGAGGCAGGGGGATGGTGACAGGGACCGGCTGGGACGAGTCCCAAGGCTAATTCTTCTTGTTCGTCTATTTGCATCCGCTGTTAGGCTGAGGATCATTTTAATAAATAACAATGAACAGGAATGGCATCTAGAGGGCTTGTCGGCAACATTTAAAAGCCAATAGAGTTTATAATTCTACTCTATCATTTCTTATTGATTAGAGTAATCAAGATAAAAAGCTAGCCGGGCTCGGAGAACTTCAGCAGCATATCATTAAAGATAAGAGTCAGTTAATTCTGGAGCTGGGGTAATGTGGCTGAAATGAAGAGTTCATTTGCATGAGATGCTGAGCCCAGTAACAAGGGGACAAAAATCACTAATTAGGATTGCAGAGTGTCGCCCTCTCTGCAAGCACCCTTTCCAGACCGCGGACCAAGCATAGATTCCGTTTATGTAAATCTGGGGCAGGACTGAAAGCTCTCAATGGCTTTGTAGATCTTGATTATCACCCCCACCCTCTAAGCCTTATCCCATGCCCAGGCTGCCCAACTTGGGCAGGGATGAGGTTCACTGGATCTCCTCCTTCACTGCCCATCCCACCCACACTCGCATCCCTGTAGGGAGTCCTGCCCAACTCCTTTGGGGGCACATGGGCGAGTGTCTGGTCGCTCCATGAGCCGGTCCTTGCTTAGGGCTCTAGTCTAGTCAGCGAGGCCCCTGGGCAGGCCCAACTCTGCAGCGCCCGCGGCATGAGAGGTGTGAGAGTAGCACCGGCCCCACAAGACGTTCCAGGCTCAGGTCCCCGACGAGAATCCCCAAACCAGGCCCAAGGCCAAGCCCATGATCTCCCCACCTGGGTGGCTCCTTCTAGTCCTCTCTGCCTGACCTACCATTCCCGACAAAGCCGGTTCGTGGGCGCCCAAGGGCGCGTGCTTGTACACTGCTAGCGCAACGGGAGTGTGCACGTGTAGCTTGTGTTTGTGTGTGCAGGAATGTTGGGGGGTGAGTTCAGTTCTTTTATAAGTGTGATATGTTTTCTAAGTTTCTTATTGCGTGATCGTGTTTTTTCTGCATGTGTGTACACAAGTGTGTAAATGGAACATAGTGTATGTGATATATATGATATCGTGTATGTGGTGTGTGATGTGAGTGTGGCGCGAAGGAGGGAGGTGACAAACCGGAGGGGTTCTTCAAAGAGAGAAGCACAGCGAGTTTCACCGTCTTGGGCGCCCAGGGGTAAGACAGCACCCCTGCACTGCCTCCGGACGCCCTGCGGCCCCTTAGGGGACCCAGCGGGAGGCAGGAGTCAGAGCCTCCGGTTGCAGCTGCACCCCTGGAGTGGACAAGGCGAGAAAGGAAACACCTTGGTGCAGCACGCGGCCCTTTCCTGCTGTTCTGTGAGCAACCAGGAAAAGCAGCCCACCTTTCGGTCGCGGGCGGTTCCCGCTTCCCACCCAGGGAAAATGGAGGAAGCCACAAGGGTGCCCAACGACCAACTTTTTAACAGAACGAGGGAAGTGAACGCGGAAAGGTCGCTACAGGAGTAGGAAGCACACCGCGACTCGGGTGCTTTCCACGCCTCAGGTAGTTTGGGCTTCAGATTCTCCAGGGCCCTCCCAAGTCCGCGCGGGTGAGACTATGGCCGCGGACCCCTAGTCTCCCCGCCCTGGAACCTCCCCTGACCTCGAGGATTCTTCAGAGGAGAAAAGGGGCGCACTGCTGGGGCGACTCCTCCTGGAGGCGCGGCGGTCTGCTTGACATCCACCTCTTGAGAACTAACTTTGCCCCTTACTCTCCTGCGACAGAAAGGAATCGAGGCCCGTGTCAGTTAATTGTAGGTGTCAGCGTGGAAAGTGGCAGTGTTTGCACACTTGCAAGACTGTGTCTGCTCCCGCCTCTCTGCGGACTTCTCACGCGGCACTAGCCACAGAGCCAGGGCCTGTCAGACCTGGGGCTGAGCCAACCACGCGCCTCGTGCACGGTGCACCTGAGCCCTCGCAGAGACAGCCACAGAGGCCGCGCGCGCGGACTGCGGGGGTCGTGGGCCGAGCGCCTAGCGGGTGCGGGCGCGGTGGTTGGACAGCGAAAGGCCAGGCCCAGCGGCCTGCGGACCCCGAGTGGGAGGTGCCGGGAGAGGGGCGCGTTTCCTCAGCGTCTATACCCCGCCCCCATCCCTCTCTCCAGGGATTTTTTTTTTGAATCCATGCACAGCTGGGGTCTCCCTCACCACCCACCCCTGGGCCTCCCCATACAGAATAAAGTCAGTCTGTATTTAATGGTTATGGCGGATGTGAGGGGGATTTGGCAGAGGCAGAAGAGAGGCCTTTCGCTCTCAAATATCGCTCCTTACGTCGTGTGAGTCTACCAACCCACCACGACCCCATATTCTTGTGCGGGTGTCTGACTCGAATGACAAGCGAGCTGATTTTTTCAGTACATAGCTGGGAAATGTAGTGAGTGATAATAGAGATTTCTCTTTCATTTTTTACGCTTGACTTGGTTATTGTTGCTTTTCTTTTCCCGTGATTCCTTCTGAGGATTAGCTCTGACTTCCCCACTATTGGCGGTCAAAGTGGCCCCGACTCGGGATGACAATTGACGGGGATCAAGGGATTGCCCATTCTGTGCCTGTAAGAACGGATTCGTGCCAGAGAAACTCATCAAGTGGAGGCGGAGAATAAAGACCGTTCGGGGGTAAATGTATTCATTGAGAAGGGTTCTCCCAAATTGCTTCTAAGTTTTTTTAATGAAAAGTAACGATTGCAGCAATCAGCGGCTTTTTGGCGGATTACAAATCTGGAGGGAGCTGCGGCGCTGCATTGAAAAGTGCCCCCGCCTTCGCACGGGGCAGCCGGTTCACAGGAGCAGCGCGAGGGGCGGGGGTCCGGTCGCAAGACAAAGGCTGGGAGGGGGCGAGCCGAGAGGGTGCCCGGGGCGCTCGGGCGCGCGCAGGGAAAGTGGACACAGAGGTGTCCACTCTGGTGCAGGCGTGGTGCGGTGTCCCCGGCACAGGAAGGCCAGAGGCAGCGTGCACCAGAGGGTACCAAGGGAGGCTGAGTCCAGCGCCACCACCACTGGGTGAATTCGGAGTAAGGAAGGTGCGCAGGAGGAGCTAAGCGCATCCTGGTGGAGGGAGGGGTAATTAAAGGTGCCACCTGGAGCCCTTCACCCCTGGCCCTTGCACACTTCTTTTAGGGATATTTAATTTTCTGCCTCGAACCGAAGTTTGGAAACCCACTTAGCTGGTGTGGGTTCCAGGCGAATGGAGGGAAAACTGGGTCCTCCTGGGGCAAGCACAAGACATCCGCATTCAGAACCCAACTTACCCAACTGCTTCCAAGTGCTCCCCCCCACAAGTCCCCTCTGCCACCGTCACCCTCCCAACGCCTGTGTGCACCTTCTCAGCGCATTCTCCAGTCCTGCTCTGCGCCCTGGCCTAGGCCTCAGTGCCAGCAGCCCAGGACCTCCGCCCTCCGGCTGGGAGTTGCGGAGGGCGGGAGAGATTAAGAGGGCATTGAAAACCGGCCCTTCGCACGGAGGCCGAAATCAGCCTCCACAACCTAAGGCAGCCTCATTCAGCCTGACTTTTGATACATTTATATTTTTAATAGTTTATCTTAGCGGGGTAGAGAGAGTGGAAGGTGTGTTTTTTTTTCTCCCCCCCCCCCTTTTTTTTTAAGGCTTTCTGAAATAAAGGGGAGCAGAGAAGCTAGGGCGGGTAAGGAGAGAAAAAGAGACTCCCTTCTCCTTGCCGCTTCTCAAGTTTAAGAATAAATCCAGCAGACAGCTCCATAGTGCTGAAGGTCTAACTTTTTTTCTTTGCAGCTTGTCAATGCGACCATTGCTTTGATGGGACGCTCCTCAAGGTGACACATTTCTGAACTTCACCCCCTTTTCAAACTAACTCCCTACCTCCTTGTTAGTGGCCAGCTCTGAACTTCTGCAGAGTGTTTTTGTGTGAGTCAAGGCTCATTCACGGCGCCTTTGTGGGCCTCTCCTCCTTTCAGGCCTCAGCGTGTTACACCAATTAAAGGGCGACGTGCTGTAAATGTAATGGGCCGCGCAGCGATTGTTTCTGACAAGCAACAAAACACATAGATCCACCCCTTAGATTAGGCCGTTGAAGGGGAGGTTGAGGCCGGTCAGTTTACTGAATAGTTTGTGAACTGTAATTCTGAAGGCTCATGTGAAAAAAAAAAAGTCTCTTCCCACCTCCCTCGCCTTGCTCCCCCTCCCTGAAAGCTCCAAAAAAGAAAAAGAACAAGGGAAAAAAAAGTGACATCCACGGGGCAGAAAGGGGTCAGTAAAGAAAAAACCTGGATGAGGGGCTTGTTCTGTCACATGGACAGTCCAAAGAACCCCTTCAAATCTTCACCCTCCCCCCTTACTCTTTGAATATGTCCAACATCTCTCTCAGTTTTTAGGGCCACAGCAGCCTTCCCACCTGGTGGTGGGCCTGGTTCTTCCCACATTGAGATCAGGAGGGAGGAAAAGTCAGATTGTCTAGGAATATTCCATGGGGGTTGATCTGTTCCTGGTGGGGCAGGGATGAGTCACACACTGCAGCCACCCTCATCCACCCATCCAGTGGCAGGACCCTTAGCCCTTTACTTCTGGCCCCCCACTTTCTGCACAGGGCCCAGGATACTGAGAGGCCTCTGAAACCAGTGCTCTGCCTGGGCGCTTGCACTTGCTCGCTCTCGCTCTCTCTCTCTCTCTCTATCTCTCTCTCTCTCCTCCTCCAATGCCTTGCATCCTTCCTGGCTTCTGCAACTCACTGCCATTACCTGAACTTTAAGGAGCACATTTCACCTGGAAAGGAGAGAGATAGAGTTTATTTACTCCATCTTCCTTACAAATTCTGAGGCCCAGAGGAAGAGAAGTGGTAGGTGCGGTCACCAAAGCAAGTTGCTGAGCTGCAGCTGGAGTTTGGTCTCCTACTGAGCCAGCCCACAGAGCACTGCCTCCCAACTTGTCTCTAGGACAGCATTTCTGCCCCTGGTTGTCCTCAAGTAATCTCAGCTCTGGGACTTTGTTGAGGTGCTTCTCCTTCCACCCTGTGCTTCCATCCATCCTGCCACCCTAGCCCCACCTCCACCCTTGGCAGACCAGCTCTGCTCATTACATTGTAAGTTGATTTTGCACAAAGAATGTTTTGCCTTTTCTATGAAACTTCCCCCAGCTGCTCCTCCTCAGCACACCCCTCAAGCTCCTCTACTTCAAATTCTTCCTCCCTCCCCATCACTTTCTGCTTGGAAACCTATTCATTCTTCAAGACCCTGTTCAAATGATGCATCTGTGAAGTTATCCTGGGGCAGGAGAATCCCAAGGAAGGAATAAGGTATACCCAGATGGAGGAACTGAAGAAGGCCCAGTGTGGCTGGAGCAGTGAGACTGAGAGAGGGCAAAGGTCAGCTCCCAAGCAGCCTCCGTGGCCACACAAGGACTTTGGATTGTACCCTGGGAGCAACAGGGAGCCAATGAATGGTTCTGAGCCATGAGGTTCCTTGCTGGACTGAACTTCTAGAGAATAGAGACTATACATTACTTTTCATCTTTGTGTCCCTCTGCTCCAATTCCCAGTGTCTGCACATAATGCTCAAGAAATATTTTTTAAACCACAGACTAAGATCTTATTAAAATGCATACCACTCAGTCTTTCCTTATCTCTCACTTGTGATGAACCAAGTTTTAAGTGCCAGGATATCAGGAACCAAGTCACTGTGTCTTTGAATTCTCAATAGTCCCTGATAGATGCTGGTTCTATGCTAGGAATTCAGTACCACTTGTCCATTGAAAGGGGTACAAGTGAGAAAACTTAAAATCAGGGGGCCTGACAACTCTTGCCCCTGCCCTAACTAGTAAGTTCACCTTGGGGAACACACTACTTAATCACACTGAAGCTCTAGTTTTTTCATCAATAAAATAGGGATGCCGCTGCTGAACTGCAGTAATTGATTGGGAGGTCTAAAACCATTTGTATGAGAATGACTTGATTGTGAATTATACATTAATGAATGAAAAGTAGTGCAGGCCCTAGGGCCAGAGCAAGACTGGTCTTGCACCACTGTAAAATGGCAAAAGCTGGGTCAGGAGCAAGCAAGTTCTCCTTGGAGAACCCACCTCGCTTCCTTCGTGGAAGGCTTCCCCTCTTTTGCAGTTGGCACAGAGCCTAGCCAGTCCCACATCTTCCCCCACGACTGGCCACCGCTGCTAACACCCTTCACACTTGGCTGCCTGTATTCCTGCTGTCAGAAGCCAGTTTCAAAAACACCCACATTCCCTTGCTGCACGTAGAAGCCTGCACTTGGAGACAGGACAAGTAGATTCTGGGAAGCCATGGCAGGAATCACGCAGACTGCAATTCCTGCTGAGAACCAGGCCGAAGAACCACTCATGGTAAGAGAGACGGGCCCACCAGCCCCTGGCCACTCACCAAACTTTACTGCCCAGTGACTGTGGGGCTCTTGTCCTGGAGACCCCCTCAGGGACAAAATGAAATGTGAATATGAGACTAAAGACTGTCTGCCCACCAGGGCTGCTGGGGAGGGGGGTGGCAATGGGTGTGCGCGTGCACACACGTGTGCATGTACAAGTTGTAAACATTAACCTCTGACAGATGCAGTTGGAAAAGAGAATCCCCAAAGAGGAAAGGAAGTCTTTTTAAGTTTTTACATTCAAATAAAATTCCTCCTAAGAACTATCTCAACACCTTCAGTCAAAGAAAAAGGAGACAGTAAAGGGCTTGCCTAGCATGTGTGAAGGTCCGGGTTCCTTCCCCAGCACTGAGAAGAGAGGAGAAAAGGAGGCAGAGGGAGAGACTGAGATTGTCTGAACACATTCAACCTCTAGGAGCAGGGAATTGTTTGGCACACCCTGGCCCCCCGTGGAGATGGCTTTTGAGTCTCCAAGCTAAGTAGATGCCTAGCCAGTGGCCTGGAGGCTAACATGGGGACAAATGCGTCCTTAGAGACCTTTCACTCCCACTTGATGTGTGTACTGCTAAATCCTTTCCCCAGCCCCAAACTACAAAAGCTGTCTTCTTTCTTACAATTCTGGAATCCTTCAGCCAGGAGGTATGTTCCTGTCAGTATCTCTAGTGTGATCCTAAGTGATTTCTATCAGGATGCTAGACCTTCTCTCATATTTCCTCTCAACACATTCCTTTCAGACAGTATTTATTACCCAGATGACCAATGGCATCACTCATCATCATAGGAGGATAACTCTGGTGGTTGCCTGCTGCGGCAGAGCCTTGGAGGAGCAAGTCCATGAGGACTTGAGGAACTTCCTCAAGTCCATGACTTCCTTGAGGAAGTGCAGGGCCTGGAGGGATCTGTCAGGGAGGGGAAGGTGTGGAAGAAAAACTAAGAGCCTGGTAGATCTCTGGGGGATCCCTGGAGAAGAGGGTCCCAGCATGGTCTAGAGACTGCACAGTGTGCCCAGTGAGAGCTGAGCATTGCTGACCTTGCCACCAGGGTGAAAGGTGGAAAGGCAGCAACCTAAACAAGTGAATTCAATTTCATCTGAAGAAGAATAGGCTAAATTAGGATACATTCTTGGGCCAGTTCCAGGAAATATTTGTGAAAAGTTGGATGAAAGAATACCACCACCCAAACCCTAATTTTGCTATTATGTTCAAGCCCCAATTTCTTTGCAGTTTCTGATTAGAAAATGGTTTCCTGATTTTGTCTTTGCTACTGGCATGTGACCTCTTAATGAAATTTTGTTTTTTGCTTATACAAACCAATTGCCACAGAAACTTTTTTCCTGAAGCATAACAAAGACCGGGGGAAGTAGAACCTTAGTAGTTATACTTTGTACAATTAAGTCATTTAATTAGTACTTGTCAAGCACCCTTAATGTTTCGTTGCCATAGACTAGGTGTACCCTAGAGGACATTAGCAGTCTTTGAGTGTCTCTGTGATGTAAAAAGGAGATTGCTCTGGGCTGAGACATTGGTAGACTGAGGTAGACCAGCTGGATGCCTTGATGCCCTAAAACTTTCCTCCAGACTCCTTCCTCTGCCAGGCCTTCACACCAACCACTGCAGTTGGTGCCTGGATACCACTGTCCAGAGAGCACTCCCTGCTCCTGTGAAGACTGCTGCCCCTTTATCCTTCCTTCCTTTCTTCTGACAGCCCCTCCCTCTACCTCTCTCCTCTCTTCTTATCTTCTTTCTTTTCTTTTCTAGTGGGGATCAAATCCAGGGCCTTGCACATACTTGGCAAATCCTCTAGCACTGAGATAAATTCCCCAACCATTTAAAAAAAATTTTGATACAGGGTCTTGTTAAGATTGTTAGTCTGGCCCCAAACTTGAGATTCTCCTACTGACTCAAGCCTCCTGCGTAGCTTTACCACTGAGCTAAGCTCCCCAGCCTATTTATTTATTTATTTGTTTATATTTTGCTACAAGGTCTTGCTTAGAATGAATATTTCCCATAGATCTAAGTTTTCTCAATGAGTTAACAGAACTCCTTAAGAGAAGAACTTGAAGAAACTAAGAAGCATTTTCTTTACCACCTCAGGCAACTAACAGAAAAGTTAAAAATTAGTTTTAAAAAACTGAGATTTGCCGGGCACAGTGGCGCACGCCTGTAATCCCAGTGACTCTCGAGGCTGAGGCAGGAGGATCTCGAGTTCAAAGCCAGCCTCAGCATAGGCAAGGCGCTAAGCAACTCAGTGAGACCCTGTCTCTAAATCAAATACAAAATAGGACTGGAGATGTGCCCCTGAGTTCAATCCCCAGTTCCAAAAAAAAAAAAACCTGAGATTTTAGGGTCTGGGGTTGTAGCTCAGTGGTTAGTGCTTGCCTGGCATGTGCAACATACTGACTTCGATTCTCAGCACCACATGTAAATAAGTAAAATAAAGGTCCATTGACAACTAAAATATTTAAAAATATTTTTTAAAAACCTCAAAAAATGGAGCTTTTAGCCAGATGTGGTAGTGCACACCTCTAATCCTAGTGGCTATGAAGGCTGGATTCAGTTCTCCTATAACCACTAATCTTGACCTTGACCATGTCCTCTACAAGATGCAGTTTCCCCAAATGAAGACTAAGGATGATAATGGCATGTGCCTCACAAGGTTGTTTGATAATTAAAGACAAAGCATGGAATATGTCCAGCATGGGGCCTGACCCTTTCTAGGCTCTCAAAAATTGTTAGGTCAGATTGAAGTTAAGCCAAGACTTGACCTATGGGTACTGTTACAACAGACTCTTTAGGATGTCCTCCAGCCTAAGTGGGAAGGAGGGTGGGGAGCAGGGGCGGGGGTGTGGGGGACAAAACTTCTCCACCCTCAGCCACCGGCAGGGATCTGAAAGTCTACATGTGGAATCTGTGTATGGGCCCTGGCCCTCCTTCTGCACTGCTGGACTCTGGTGTTTATCCTGCTCCCTGACTCACCTGCCAGACCCAAGTCAAAAATGACATTTGCAGCTGGGCATGACAATGCACCACTGTAGTCCCAGCTACTCAGCTACTCAGCTATTTGGGAGGCTGAGATGACAAGATCACTTAAACCCAGACCAGCCTTGGATAATGTAGCAAGACCCTCTCTTAAAACAAAACAAAACAAAAAGAAAAAACAAAAAACAAAACAACAACAAAAAAACCAACTGACATTCCTAGAGCCCAGCTTGTTTTTGCCTTTTTAATGTGACAGAGCCAGATTGTCAGCTCCATGAGAATAGGGACTATGTTTGTTTCTGTTCAACAATATATTCTCGGTGTCTTTTGGCAATATTTGTGGAATAAGTTTTTTTAATCATACATTATTCATTACTCTCTTATATACTAGCAGCTCAGTTAAACATGAACTCAATAAACTGAACCCTTAATTTATCTTGTTTTACATCTCACTTTGTAAAAGAAACTAACAGAACTAGCCCATTTGAGGAATTTAGTATCCAAAAAATGAGCCTCAAATTTTCAAGATAATGATCTGAGATTTGTACAGATCAGTCTTGTTACCCATTAGCCCTGTAGAAGTCACTCCACAAACACAAATAGGGCAAGTCCTAGATGTCAAGGACTGAAATCACAACTTAAACTTTCAGTTTACTAATTAACCTCATTACCCCTAAGCTAAAAAGACAAAACCACCTCCATTTCCCCTTCTCATATTAGGAAAGTAGGGCTTAGAGAGGTTCATTGTGGTGCCTCCTGTGATAACCTAGTGGGGCTAAGGGGATCTGTGACCCTAAACCCAGTACTGCATTTCTCCCTGTGATCTCTTCCATGGAACTTCTGTTTAAACTCACAATTCACATGTCACCAGGAGAGTGCAAATATTGTCATGTTTACAAAAAGGAAAATGAACATTCTAAAAACACTTTTTGTGCAAGTTTCTTTTAAAAATTCTTTTTCTGATTAGCATGGAAATTTTATCAGAAAATATTATGTCAGAATACTTCACTCCCCAATGTACCCATTAATCCAAATTTGAACCTAATTATTTAGGATTTAATATAGGAAAAAATAACATATTTTTGGCTATTTCTAATAATGCAAATAGAATTTTTCAGTATGACTTTTTCTCAGTGGATACTTGTTAACTTAAGCCCTCTGCCAGGTCCATCCCTGCCAGGGGGTGCCTGAGAGCTAGGTGTGAGAGGGAATGGGCAGGCCTGGTAAGCTAACACAAGAAGGCACAGGGCCAGAGAGAGGAGACAGAGACAAGGGAGACATTAGCTGCAGTTTCCTGAGAAGTCCCACCTGCCCCGTATCTGCTGCTGATTACACCCCACCAACAAGTACAGGGAAGTTTGAATGGGCCTTTTACCTTTAAGATCAAATGTACTTTGATGAGGACTGCTATGACAAAAACCACCCTCAAGATGTTTGCAAGAGAATGGATGGAAGTTATGTATAATCTCCAGTCCTGGGGGAAAGGGCAATGTAGTCCCAGGAGCCTTGTGCACTTCCAGTCTCCCTATTGCCCTCCCTGACCAGCTTCTCAACTGTCCTCCTCACCTCTATCCTGAAATGTCTTAACAGCTACTAGGCCTGTCCTTTTCTTGTCTCAGGCATCCAAATTACTGTTAGAATTAGCTTTTCAGGCAGGTATTCCAGTTATCCAACCAAGTTAATGTACCTTAACATGAGGTACAATTCAGAAGAGGGTCTTAATACCCTAAAGGAAGTTCTAATTGGTGGAATTTTCTGGGGTAAAATGCCTCAGGGGCCATGCAGGGAGTCTCCTGGCTTAGGTTCTCAACCCTGGCTAAAAAGCTCAGAGAGCAGGAGAATGTGGTCCACAGGGCCACTCAGAAGGGAATCTGAGTGGAGCGGTGATTGGCACCTCATTTATATGGTTCTTGTATTAATCTACTTGGGCTGCCATAACAAATACATAGACTAGGTGGCTTAAGCAACAGAAATTTTTCATAGTTCCAGAGACTAAGATATACGGAATCATCAAAGTGCTTGCTGATTCCGTTTCCGCTGAGGGCTCTCCCCCTGGCTTGCAGGTGGCTGCTTCTCTTTGTGACTTCATATAGCAAAGAGAGAAAATTACTCAGTTATCTTTTCCTCTTCTTCATATTTTTTCCCCTGATACTGGGGATTGAACCCAGGGCCCACACATCTAGGAAAGCACTCTACTACTGAGCTACACTCCCAGCCCTTTTTATTTCATTTTCTTTGAGACAGGGTATTGTTAATTATCCAGGTTGACTTCGAACCCTCCTGCCTCAACTTCCCAAGCAGCTGGGATAACAGGTATGCTCCACCATGTCTGATTTCCTCTTATAAGGGCACCAGCCTTATTAGATCAGGGCCCCCTCCTTAGAATTTAATTTAACCTTTATTACCTTCTTATAGGTCCTATCTCCAAATATAGGTACATTGGGGGTTGGGCTTCAATATGAATTTTCAGGAGTCACAAACATGTAGTCTCTAACATTCTCCTTCAGGCTCTTCAAAATTCATGTCCTTGGGCTGGGGATGTAGCTCAGTTGGTGGAGTGTTTGTCTTGCATGCACAAGGCCCTGGGTTCAATCCCTAGCACCACACACAAACACAAATTCATGTCCTTCTTACAAATATATGCATCTCATCCCAATAGTACCAAAAGGCTTAACTCACCCTGGTATTACTCTAAAGTTTAAAATCCCAAGTCTCTTCTATATAGCGTCTGAATCAGACATGGGTGAAACTCATCCTGAGGCACTATTCATTCTGAGACAAAATTTCTCTCTAGCTGTCAACCTGTGAAACCAGACAAATCATGTGTTTCCAAAGTGTACTAGTAGGACAGGCATAGAATAGACATTTCTGGTCCTCAAGAGACAAAAAGGAAAGAAAGAAGTGTGACAGGAGCCAAGCGAGTCCAAAATCTAAGGAAGCAAATTCCATTCACTCTTAAAGTTTGAGAATGATCCTTGTGCTTAGAAGGTATATTCTACTTCTCCCTCCCTGGGAAGACCCCACCCTGTGGCCATCTTCAAGGGCCCTGAAACTGAAGAGTAAGAAGCTTTGCCTCCTCTGGGCTTGTGGTGGGAATGATGACCCTGCTGGTGGGAGTGACAACCATGTGTGTCTGCATGTGTGTGCACACACATGCAGAGATTACATGGACTTGACTCACACAAATTATGGAGAATGACAAGTGCCAATATCTTCAGTGGGCAAGATTTGCTGAACCCAGTAGAGATGATAGTGGAGTCCCAGTCTGAAGGCCAGCAGACTCACCCAAGAATATCTGAAGTTTTTGTTTGATTGCAAAGATAGAACACCACCAATGTCCCAGCACAAAGGCAGTCAGGCAGGAGTTACCTCTTATTCATGGGATGGTCTGTCCACCTTTTTGTTATTTTCTGGCCTTTAACTGGATGCAGCCAACCCAGATGAGGAAGGGCAATCTGCTTTACTCAATTATCAATTTTAATTTTAATCTCATACAGAAACATCATCATATACACACCCCAAATAATGTTTCCACCAAATATCAGGGCATCCTATAGCCTAGTCAAGTTGGTACATAAAATCAACCTTCTGGACTGGGATGAAGTTCAGTGGCAAAGCATCTGCCTTGCATTTGCAAAACCCTGGGTTTGACCCCCAGTTCAAAAAAACAAAACAAAACAAAACAAAATTAACCTTCTGAGATCTCTATCCCATAAATCATTCAGATTTGTAAGTGCAAACTGGAATATCCTGGGGAACTTAAAAAATATGCCACACCCTAATCCCACCCCTAGAAACTCTTACATAATTGGTCTGAGATGCAATGCAGATCCTGGGAGTTTTAAAAGCCTCTCAGGTGATTCTGCTTGTGCCATCAGGCAGGGTCAGACGTGGGAATCCCAGCTAGCAAAGTTAGTGGGGCAAGGAAGCCACACAGCAGCTCTTTGTGTGACTCAGCACCAGAGCCACCACCAACTGCTAACAGTCTGTTCCTAGGTTGGGAGTGTAATTCAGTAATAAAGCCTGTATGTATTTTGTGTGAGGCTCAGAATTCAGCCCCCAGCCCCAAAATAAATAATAAGGGTCTCTTGGTTGAACTGGCTGAGGGCCTCCATATACCCTTCTAATTTTAACTGCAAAGGAATACAAAACAGTTTACCAACATAGGTGCTAAGAATACATCCAATAACACTGTGCAATCAGAGGCATAGAGCTTTGGGGGAGAAATAGAGATACTTCGGACATGGAAATGGTGGGCTCTTGTTTTAAACTACAGTGTTTACACAGCATACAAGTACTGCTATGGCTCAAGTTTTATAATGACTGTAGTGGACTACTGCACTCATATTAATTCAGCTGATTTTGGACAGTTCCTGCTTTTCTTCTGGGAACTTGGGACTATATCCTCTCCCTCATTTTCTCAGTGTTAGGCCCACAGCCGGGAAAGGAAAAATGATTTGCCTACAGGAACCTGGTGGCAGGTCTGTGGCCATTGCCACCCAGTGCCCTGCTCTGGTCTGATCTTTACAGTTGGGCCTCATGCAGTACGAGAAGGAAGTAGGGGCTGGGAGGATAACAGGGAGACAGATTCTAGAGAGAAACAGACTAGGACTTGGGTAAGGGTGAAGTCACCAGATACAGCTTTGTATATTTAGTAGTTCTTATCCTTTCTTCTGTGCTGTTAAGAGCTGAGAGTGACACTTACCTATTTTCTGAGGGAAAGAAACTCTTACCCACTCTGCCAGCAAGGCAAACCCAAATGGCAACTATTATCTGATTGAAGTTTTACACAGAAAAGCTCGATAGCAATCTGGTGTTACAGAATAGCTCAATAGCAATTTGGTGTGAGGCTAAAAGTACAGGAAATTTTTACACAGTAGACCGGAGCCATGTTATATTGCTCCACCTTTGGCCATGGAGAACTCTGATGAAACTACTAACCCCTTCAAAGATGCAAATTTCTTAAGCTGAATTTGCTGATAACTTGGAAAATCATGCAAGTTTCAAAAATGAGTTCCACAATGCATACAGAGGTTGCCTGCTTGGAAGACAAGAAAGTGTTGGAGATGGATGGTGGTGATGATTGCACGACCTTATGGATGTATCTCAAAATGGCTTAAAAGATTAAAAAAGAAAAAAGGAAAGAATCCAACTTTTAAACTAAAGGCATTCCATGCTCAAAATTAACACCATCTTTGTATAAATATTATCCAAATCCAAGCCCTGCAGCTTTTATTGTCCAAATCAGAAATTCTGGGTTCAAATATGTACACAGAGGAGGCAAGAAACCGAAAGGCCGAGGGGTCGTGTCTATGCAACCACCAACACATATCCAGCCTTCCTATAGGCAAAGCGCTGGTCGGACGACTTTGTTCCTCTTTGAACTGCTCTTTGGATGTCACAGACTCAAGAACTAAGGAGAGAGACCGAACCAGGGAAGACCTGGAGGGCCCGGAGAACCCCTCCCCAGAGTCACTGAGCCAGGGCCGGGCCCCACACCGCGGCCGCAAGGCGCCCCCCACACCGAGCCGCTGCAGCCCAGCGCCCGCGAGGGGACCGGTCCCCTCCCGGCCGCTGAGCGGCGGTTCGCCGCAGACGAGGGCGCAGCCTACCCCAGGGGCTGGCGCTATTAACTCCCGGGGCCTCCTGTGGCTGCGAGGCGGTGGCAGCGGCTTCACCCGCCTCCTCCCGCTCCCTCGGCTCGCAGGTTCAATAAGGATTACATCATGGAGCAAGTATGCGGGGCGGCCTGAGAATCAAAGCCGTCACAATCGGCGGCTGGTTAACTGTACTGTTGCTGCAACACATCCTTCCCACCCCCTCCCCGCGCCCCTCTCCACCCCGGCCCTCCGCTTTTCGTACCATTAAGGATAGCATTATGGGGGAGAGGAAAATCTGATCAAAACTGTGGACCGCCACCGACAGGTTTTCTATGGATTCTATAAAGGCCACCTTAAAGATTTCCCTAATTAATGGATGACATCTTTGGTTGAAGGAGAGGCGATGGATTCGACTCTGTCTTCGTCTTTGTTAACCTTCTAATTAACTTTCGTAGGTCACCCAGGTCTCCCAAACCTAAAAAGTGAAGAGGCCCATTGTGCCGGGAGCAGTCAACTTACTTTTGCTGCTGGGTACTTAAAAGGGAGGACGATTATAGGCCGAGAAAAATAACTCCATTTAAAAGCTTTGTGGCTGCAGAGAATACATAGGTCCCTCCCTTAGAAAATAATTGAAACACCTTTTATACCAATATTTCTTTGCATAATAAAAACAAATTAGCAAAATGCATCTAAATTCAGCAGCACTTTCAAATTACCTTTTCTGGAATGTAAGCCTCTGCGAGTCAACAAAAGGAGTTGGGTTTAGAGAGAAAATTGCAACTGCAGCAGCCATCCGCCTTTATGCTGAGTGAGTGCTAGACAGGCCAGGGGCTTGGGTACCTCCAAGTCACCTCTCTGGAGAAATACTACAAATATACCACCCTTGCCAGGTCCCCTTTTAAGTGCCTAAGGGACCCAAAGACTGACTATTAGCAAAAGAGCAGGACTTTTTTCCTGGATAGACTGGCTTTGGGGGTTCCAATTTTTTCTTTTGAATCAGGTCTCCCCGTGTTGTCGGGGCTGGTCTCTAACTCTGACTCAGGGAATCCTCCCTCCTCTGTCTACAGAGTAGCTAGGAGCATAGGCATGCATGCACCACCACACCCAGTTTGGGTTTTTGTTTTGATTTTTCTTTTGTCATTTGGTGCTGGGGATCCAACCCAACCCCAGCATGTCTCCCACATGCTAAGCACCTGCTCTACTGCTGAGCTACACCTCAAGTCCCTGGAAATACCTTTTTTTTTTTTTTTTCTTGGTACCAGGGATTGAACCCAGGGGCACTCCACCACTGAGTCACATCCCCAGCCCTAATTTGTATTTTACTTAGAGACAGGGTCTCACTGAGTTGCTTAGGGCCTCACTAAGTTGCTGAGGCTGGCTTTGAACTTGCGATCCTCCTGCCTCAGCCTCCCAAGTGCTGGGATTACAGGCGTAAGCCACCGCGCCCGGATCCTGGAAATACTTTTAATGTTCTTAGTAAAGAGCAAACCACAGGAGGAAGCCAGGAAGCAAGATGGAACCCTAATGTGAAAAATTAAAATCAGCAAACCAGAGGAATTTTTTAAAAGAAGGAAAAATAAATATATTCCTCTTGGAGTTTTACTTTTTGGCAGATGAGCTGAGATGCCACTCCAGCCCCTTGGTCTTTGAGGAAATGTGAAGGGGACACTGAAGGTGGAGTATGAGCTCAGCATAAAATGGGGCCACATGGAGCCTCCTTCAAAGGATTTTGCTGTAAGGGGCTTCCTCTGAAACATCTTGCAGGGTCTGAGATTCCTAACCCAAGAACACTACCACCAGCTACTTCATTATTATTTTCTGGTTGTAAACAGAACCTCAGCTAATTGTGGAAAAATATAAATCTTTAAATGTGGTCAATGCTTCAATTATGCCAATCCATTCATTTTTCTGATCACACCAAATTTTTACACAGTTCAGATTTGTATCCTTGCTTTTGCTACCTTAACACTAGATCATGGGCATTTTTCTATGTTCTTAAAAAATGAGAACAAGATCCTTTTTTGGGTCATGCC
The DNA here is from genome assembly GCA_020662805.1 of Glaucomys volans. Classification (NCBI taxonomy): domain Eukaryota; kingdom Metazoa; phylum Chordata; class Mammalia; order Rodentia; family Sciuridae; genus Glaucomys; species Glaucomys volans. The sequence continues at coordinate 28,206 of JAJEJO010004114.1, forward strand.
CAGATTGAAGGTGAGGAGCAACCTGATGACCTCTCTTCTAGAAAACTGCCACTTGTGAGGAAACAAGTGCTCTCATGCACTGCTGTGGGAGCTTAAAAATCTACATCGTCTCTGGAGGACAAGCTGGCATTATCTATCTAAATGACAAAAATGTACATTCTGGGCTGTGGATGTAACTCAGTGGTAGAGCCCTTGCCTGTCTTGGGGGCCTGTTAGGTTTGTTCACTGGCATGGCAAAAACAAAACAAAAATTAATAAATAATCATCCTTTAATGCAGCAGTTCTCCTCTAGGATTATTCCCTACAAGCACACATGCACATGTAAAAACTATACATATGTGTGTGTTATATATACATTATAAAAGTTATTCTTCGCAGCATTATTCTTTTTTTTTTTTCTTTAGTACTGGGGATTGAACTCAGGGGCACCCAACCACTGAGCCACATCCCCAGCCCTATTTCACATTTTATTTAGAGACAGGGTCTCACTGAGTTACTTAGTGCCTCACTGTTGCTGAGGCTGGCTTTGAACTTGAGATCCTCCTGCCTCAACCTCTGAACCACTGAGATCACAGGTGAGTGCCACTGTGTCAGCCAGCATGTTCTTAGATTGAAACCAATCTAAATGCCTGTCAATGGGAGACTGGTTAAAGAAATAGATACCTTCATAGACTGGAATTTTATGCAACCATAAAAAATAAACAAGGATGCTCTTTATGCACCCATTTGGAATGGTCTCCAAAATAGCCTGTTAGGTAAATAACAACCAACAAAAAAAGGAGAAGAATACTATGTAAAGTATACTGACATTTTAAGGTAAATACGGGGTTTGAAATAAAAACTCTCTTCTAGTACTAGTTGTTTTTGGAAAAAAAGAACAATGAATGAAGAATAGCTGTAGGAGACAGACTTCACTAAAACTTTTATATCTCTTGAATTTTTATTGTGCTAATAGAGTGCATATTTTAAAAAATAAAACCATAAATATAAAATTTAAAAAGCAAATGGTTACCATTTTTCAATGTGCCCATGCATAACTTGACAATTCAAGGATGGCCCAATCTTAAAAGAGTCCTGTCACTATCATATACTAAACAGTGTATTTTAGACTGGCTGAATAAAAAGACCCCTAAAATGGAAGATACACAGTAACTCTCACTTTGAAATATTTAAATGTTTTTAATAAAAACAGAATAATAGGCTGAGTGTGGTGGTGCACACCTGTAATCCTAGCAACTCTGTAGGCTGAGGCAGGAGGATCACAAGTTCAAAGCCAGCCTCAGCAATTTAGTGAGACTAAGTAACTCAGTGAGACCCTGTCTCTAAATGACATACATAAAAGGGCCAGGGATGTGGCTCAGTTGTTGTGTGCCCCTGGGTTCAATCCCTAGTACCAAAACAAACAAACCAAAAAAAAAAAAAAAAAAAACAGAATAATGCATTCTGTGATTTAATTGTTCAAAATTAAAATTCAACAAAGTGTTAAATCTGTAAATAAAACATTCACAGACTTCATTAGTGCATGCAAGAGGACAAATGCTTTGGGCCTTGGAATAGTGGAAATATTTCCTAACATTTGAGATGTGCCAAGCCAAGAGATAAAAAAAAAAATCAGATAAGATTATGCAAATTATTCTTGATCACAGGAGTCTGATTTACTTGTATCAATTATTTTAAGTGATCACACTTCATGAACTATATTAAGTGATTGAACTAAAACCTGGGACCAACATTATTTTCTCCCTACCCCCAACCCAATCTGTCTATTTAAATGGCATTGGAAATTTTTAGGTTGAACCATATGAAATTAGTGTTATGTCAGTGATTCCAGAGTAACAATTTTCAAGATTCAATTGGATATTTTTCCTCATCTGTAGCTGAGATATTGTTAGTTGACTGGTCCAACATCCACTTTTCCCTTCCCATTAGCAGAATTCCCATTTAGTTCTTGTTTAGGAAAATAGTAAGTCTCATTTCAAATAAGTCATGTATATAGAATTCCCATTTCTTTTGCCTGTGATTGGCTTATATGTGAGCATGTGACATATAGTTCTAGGCCAATGAGATGTAAGAAAAGACCACCAGAAGCTTCTGGGAAAGGTTTTTCTTCCATGGGACATTGTCCATCCAGATGGGCTTCCCACCTTACTACCTCAAAGTCACGCTAAGGTGGCACAGCAGAAGGAAGAAGGTTGGATTTTGATGATAGTACTGACCTGCTGTATTAAACAATTCTGTAATTCCTTCTTGCTATGTAAAATCATAATTTTCCTTGTTGTTTAAGCCATTATGATTTTTTCCATTCCATTTCAAATATCAATAGATCATTCTGGCAAATATTTTCACCACTTTAAGTGGTGTGAAGCCCAGGTAGTAGTACTTTGTAAAAGCTCTAAAAGTGATTCTCTTGTGCGCCTCTGGTCAAGATTATTTTAAATCATAAAAATAAATGCCTCCTCAATACCATTAATCATTAAGGAGATGCAAATGACAACCACAGTGACCTGCTACTTTACAACCACTAGGCTGACTATAATAAGAAAGATGGACACAAGTGTTGGTGATGGTGTAGACAAATTCAACCCCACATATATTGTTGGTAAGAATGTAAAATGGTTCAGCCACTTTGGAAAATAGTTGGGCATTTCCTCAAAAAGTTAAGCATAGATTCGTCATAGGACCCAGAAATATATCCAAGAGTATTGAAACATATCCCTACAAAAACTTATGCACGAATGTTCATATCAGCCAAAAAGTTAGAACGATTCAAGTTTTTATCAATGAGTGAATAGATACATAAAAATGTGGCATATCTGTACAATGTTTGGCAGTAAAAAGAAATGTTTTCATTGCCAATAAAAAGAAATGTTGTAGTATTGATACATAGTAGAGCAGGATGAACCATGAAAGCATTAGGCTAAGTGAAAGAAGCCAAACACAGAAGGCAACATAGTATATGATTCCATTTATATGAACTGTCCAGAGCAGGCTAACATATAGCAACAGAAGGAAATTAATAGTTCCTATGGGAAGTGATTGTTAAATGGTATATGGTTCCTGTTTTGGGTGATGAAAATGCTCTGAAATTTGAGGGTGATGGATGCACAACTTCAAATATCCTAAAAACTACTGAATTATACAGTTTAATTTTATTTGCTTATTTATTTATTGGTACTGAAGATAAGGTAAGGGTTAGTGCACTTAACCACTGAACCACATCCCTAGCCCTTATATTTATTTTGAGACTGGATCTGGCTAATTTGCTTAGGGCCTTGCTAAGTTGCTAAGGCTGGCCGCAAACTTGCAATCCTCCTTCCTCAGCCTTGCTAGTTGCTGGGATTACAGGTGTGCACCACCACATGACTTGTATACTTTTAAAGGGTGAACTCTATGGTACATGAATTATATCTCAATAAAGCTGTTATGAAACATTGAAAACAAATACCTCTTATAATTATAATTGCTTTAAAAGATCCCAAAACTAAGATACAATGAAGAGCCAACCTTAAAAATAAATGTGGTTAGTCTGTTAAAAGAAAGACTATTTTTTCTCTAATTGGGTTACCGTTTTTTGACATCATTTAAGCAAAAATGAATGAAGGTTCTATCTCTCAGCAGACAATAAGTTTCATAAGAGCAGTTCCTACCTCTGCACCTTAGTGCCAGTATTCCGCATGTTATAAAACAAGCGAATGAATGATTATTGTGCATTTCCTTAATGAGCACTTCTGGGTTTAGTCTCTAAAATAGACCTTCATTTACTTATCTGGAAAATGGGGTCAAAGCAGTAACTATTTTACAGGACAGAGGTGAGAATTAAGTTGTGATGGTGAAGTTAAAGCCTTGCACTGTCGCTAGGACACAGCAGTAGTCAATTACAGTAGTTTTTGCTGTTTAATTTGTTGTTTTTGATATCATTATTTTTATTATTATTGTATTTGGGGATTTTATGTCTACTCATCATAAGAAATAGAAATTTCTTACCAGTTGGTAAACAAATCTTGAGTGATTATTTTTAAAATAAATACTGTTTCGTGTTACAAAATTGAAGAAAAAGAGAATGACAACTTTCAGATTTCAAGGCAAAAATTAGGAAACTCAGATTTGCAAACATAAGATTTTTACAGTCTATGAATATGAAAAAATATAAAATGTCATAGATTTGAATTCCCATAAATGATTTAGTCTGAAACATTATTTTTCTGAATTTCTACAATTTTTTGTTACTCTAGTAATTTTGAAATAGCAAAGGCCTTTTTGTTAACCAGACAGCTTTCAGCCTGTGTTAAGTTTTTAAGTTGTCTCCCTTCTTCCTCCCTTCTCTCCTGTCTTCCTCACTTATAAATTCATAAATTCACCTTATTTGAGTACAATAGCATTTACTTTACATGAAGTTTAACACATACTGATAGGATACATGTTGAGTCAACATTGTTTGGGGGCAGGTAGGGGCGTGTTACAAGCCAAACTTCAATCCTTCCATCTTACACAGAAAAAAGTTTAGGTAAGTGATTTACCTACCCTATATCACATAAGTTGTTAATGGTACATTGAAAGCAAAGTCCAGGACAAGCTAAATAAAGCCCTTCCATCATATCACACATGGAAAAACAATGGACAATAAGCAGCCACTAAGCTATGACACCAAGTATTATTTGAGGGGCCTGGTAAGGTAGTCATGGCTATAATCCCAGTTACTCAGGAGGCTGAGGCAGGAGAATTGCAAGTTCAAGTTAAGGCTAGTCAATTTAGCAAGATGCAGTTTAAAAATAAAATTCTAAATGGCTGGGATGTAGCTCAGTGTAGAACACTTGTCTACCATGTGCAAAGCCCTGGGCTCAATCACCAGAATTCAAAAAAAGTATTCTGAGAACAGACAAGCACAGGGAAAAGAAAAGTACAAGATTTTCAAGTGCATTCTTCCAGATTTCAGTGCAGGTTTTGATCAGGTATATGGTCACAAGTTTCTATCAGATCAATATGACCTATTAGTCTTCCTGTTTGCTCTTGTGGAGAAAGTACAATGGCCAGGGAAAAGTGGAGATGAGACGAGCAAGTAAGTGATTTGCTGGAGAGATTAGAATCAATTCACACCATAGCTATCTTTCACTGCCCTTGACAGGAATAGAGAGAAGAGAGAGGGCCAAAGAGAAATAAGAGTCTTCTCATCCTGGGCATGAGCAAGGTTAGAAACCACTAAACTGGGCAGGAAAAAAATGGAAGGCAACCTCAGCTTTGCACATCATCCCTAGTATCAATTTTTCTTTGTTCTCAACATCAGACAGACCTACCACAAGGTGAAGATCCATTGATGTGAGGAAACTTTCTAACAACTAAGAAAGCTGGATATTTTCTCTGCAGAAAGGTTTCACCTTGTTTATGGGAAGGGTTCTCTATTCTAACAGTTCACAGGGAGTAAGGTCCTATGGAGACGAATTCTTCCTAACATCCTCAATTTAATCCCTTCATTAACTTCATATTTTCCTTTCCTTCCTCCTATACTCTTTGCTGTTTCTCTCTTCTCCTCTCACTATTATCACACCACTGTTTTATTCCTCTCATCTCACCTTCTTTTATCACATCAATCTTTAGTAGTATATTCTGAAATTCTAACTGCTCTGTTGGATGAAATATCAATTTAACATTAAAAACTACAGGTGGGAAAAGAGACATACTGGGAAGCGATATTGGCCAAATCATGTTGTCACATGGTGTGCATGTACAAATATGTAACAAGTCCCACCACTATGCACAACTATAATGCACCAATAAAAAATGTGGGAAAAAACTACATCCCTTCTTACATCCATTCACCAAATAAGGAAGCCATATGTCTATCTAGAGATATTTTGTAAAGCTTAATTTCATATACATTCAATTTTTGTTTACAGACATATTAAAGAATTCTATGAGTGTGTGTAGAGGCCTTTGAAGTTTCTTCTTCATGTTAATTTCTCTGTTAATCCAGATGTCATTGCTCTTTGTGGCATTAGAGAAGTCACTGAGCACCATCCTGATAGCCCTCCACAAAACAATGGAAAGGTAGGGCAAAACTTCTTTTCTTTTTCACCTAACCATTTTTTTTTCTTTTCTTTCTTTCTTTCTTTCTTTTTTTTTTTTTT
>JAJEJO010004114.1:34427-71512 GCA_020662805.1 Glaucomys volans
CCTATTTTGTATTTTATTGAGAGACAGGGTCTCACTGAGTTGCTTAGGGCCCCGCTAAATTGCTGAGACTGGTTTTGAACTCGCAATCCTCCTGCCTCAGCCTCCCAAGTGCTGGGATTACAGGTGTGCGCCACCGCACCCAGCTGCCAAGAAACTTAAGAGTGTCTCTCAGATTGACACATTTCCTAGCAAGGTAATTACTCCCCAAGGAGCTATCTTGAGACTCTCTGCCCTTAAACTGATCTTTCTGGCCTTTCCATGATTACTCAGCACAAAGAATCATAGCTTTTACAGATGAACTTGACTCCTGGTTTGGAATTCTAACAGCTCTAACTGTAGCCAACCTGTTTATAGACAATGGGGATTCAAAAGATGTAACAAGTGTTAGAGTCTGCAGCCTTTTAGCTATCTGACAAGCAAAATATCAGCTGAAATTAGAAGCTGGAAAGATATTTTGCTTTAGGCAAAAATATATATGTAAGATTCATGAATTCTGCAGAACTTATTCTAAAATATAAACATTTCCAAAATGTACAAAATTATCTTAACTAGCTCCCCACCACCACCACCACCACTAGGCAAGCACTCTACCACTGAGCTACATCCCCAGTCTTATGAAATTATCTGAATTTGTTACTATTTGGTGAGCTTTAATTTTCATAGCATGAAAACAAAATAGAAACAGCTTATTTTGATGTGATTTTATAAAGTATAAAAGCCTAGTTTACATACCATGCATAGGAAAAACCCATTTGTGTTAAAATAAAAATTCTAGGACTAAAAATGTAGGTTGGTGGCAGAGTAAGCTGAGCATGCATGAAGCCATGAGTTTGATCCTCAGCACTACAAAAGGAAATACAATACAATAAAAACTCCTCAATTCGTGTTAGGTTTTTGCTCTGTATATGTAAAGATACCTTAGGTCTTTAAAAATTATTTTTTTATTATTGCAGGAAATTTGAAAAACACAGGATAAAGAAGAAAATAAATGATAGTTCCACCATCCAGATAACCACTGGTAATATTTGCTTCCAGCCCCTTGGTTACGCATATACTGTGAAGCTCCTTTTTCAGACTCTCAGTGTTCTGTTTTAAAGCAATAATGCCTCCTGCTGAGCTGTGGCTCAGTTTTTCATGACAGAAAGAGAAAAAGAGAGAGAGAGGGAAAAAAAGAGAGAAATCAAGAAAGAAGAGGGAAGCTACAGGATTCTCTTTCCAGAGAGGCATTCCCCCAATCCTCAAAAGGAACCAGAAAGCTTTTCCATATCTGAAAAGTGAAAATATCAACATTTTGTATGTAATGGTTAAGAAATGCCTCAATGTTTGCATTTCTGTCACTATTTATTTCTCGGTATCCAAGAAATTGTCAATATTTTTCTATCAACTTTTTCTTTTCTTTCTTTCTTTCTTTTTTTTTTTTTTATTACTAGGGATTGAACTCAGGGGCACTCGACCACAGAGCCACATCCCCAGCCCTATTTTGTATTTTATTGAGAGACAGGGTCTCACTGAGTTGCTTAGGGCCTCACTTCTGCTGAGGTTGACTTTGAACTCTCCATCCTCCTGCCTCTGCCTCCCGAGCTGCTGGGATTACAGGAGTGTGCCATTGTACCTGGCAATTCATTTATTTAACAGATGCATAAAAGCATAGAAAAGGTACATATTAATGGAGTACTGTGTGATTTTTGATACAAGCATATACTGTGCAATGTTTAAATCAGGTTAATTACATTTATCCTCTCAAACACTTATCATTTCTTTTTGGGAAAATATAAGAATCCCTTCTTCCAGTTTTTTGAAACGTGCAGTACATTGTTGTTATTTAGTCATCCTCTGTGCAATAGCACACCAGAGCCTCTTGGTGTGCTTAACTATAACTTACAACTTAATACCCACTGATGAACCTTAAAAAAAAAATAAAAGGAATCTTTCTAATCACCCTTTAGATTTGAACATGAGGATGACCATTATTCTGACACCATGTCATGTAGTAGTTAGTCTTTGCTGTCCTCCCTTCATATCTTTAACTTAAGATGCTCATGGGAGGGCTGGGTGTGTAGCTTGGTGGTAGAGCACTTGCCTAGCAAGTAGAAGGCCCTAGGTTTGAGCCCAGCACTGTGTAAAAAAACAGTAAGGGGGGTTGTTCCTTTGTTTGTTCTTTTGTTTTTTTGTGTGATACTGGGGATCTAACACAGGGCTTCACACTTGATACTCTACCATTGAGCTACACACCCCCAACCTACACATGGATTCTCTTCTTTCTTCCTTTTTTGGTACTAGGGATTGAACCCAGGAGTGCTCTACCACTAACCTTTCCTTCCCCAGCCCTTTTTTATTCTTTGTATTGAAACAGGGTCTCACCAAGTTGCTCATATTGGCCTTGAACTTGGGACCCTCCTGCCTCAGGCTCCTGAGTAGCTGGGATTAGAGACATGTACCACCATGCCTGGCCTTACCTGGAATCTTAAAAGATCAAGACAAGTTTGAATAAATAGTTCTGTTTTCCAGGTTACTTTGTATCACTATGGCCTAGAACTTAGGGTCATTACATTACCCTCCTTTTCCTGTAATTCTGTTTGGAAGAACACACCCCCACAACCTACACTGCCTATAATGAGCACTATGACCCCATAGTGAGGGCAAGACTGACAGCAGAACAGTGTGTCAGCCTTCTGAGAGCATACTCAGTGTCTCATTGAACCTCCTTTTAAAGAAGTCTCTAAGCATGATAGTATTTTATTCCTTGGTTGTGCTATTTTTTATCATGAAAATTTATAGCTCTGCCTTCTGTTTCAGCACTTTGGTAGATTAATACTAATGGTTGATTTTATGTGTCAGCTTGGCCAGGTCATGTTGTCCAGTTGTTTGGTCTAACACCAGTCTAGATGTTGCTGTGAGGGTACTTTTTGGATGAGGTTAACACTTAAAGTAGTCTTAGAGTATAGCAAATTACTCTCCATTACATGGGTAGGGCTCATCCACTCAGTTGAATCCCTTAAGAGAAATGACTGAGGTCCCTCAAAGAGGAAATAATTCTGTCTCTGAACTGCCTTTGGACTTAAGACTACAACACCAACTCTTGATAAAAAAACTTCCAACCTGCTAGTCTGCTCTACAAATTTTGGACTTAGCAGCACCCACAATGCCATGAGCCAACCCCTTATAATAAATCAATATCTCCTCCTATTCGTTTATTTATTTTGGTACCAGGGATTGCCCCAGGAGCACTTAAACACTGAGCCACATTCCTAGCCCTTTTTCATTTTCTATTTAGAGACAGGGTCTCACTAAGTTACTCAGGGCCTTGCTAAATTGCTGAGGCTGGCTTTGAACTTGCATTCCTCCTCCCTCAGCCTCCTGAACTGCTGGGATTACTGGCATGTGCCATTGTGTCTGGTTCCCCCATATATTTAATAAATATATTATACAAATATATGTGACATATAGTATGTAGCATATGTATAATATATAGTATGTAATATTATCATATGTAATATACACTCAAATGAAGTAACTAAATACTAAAATCCTTTAAATTTATCATTGAGCTGGCATAAATAGGAGGGAATTTCAAGTTCCCAAAAAGATAAATGAAGGCAGTAACCCTGGTGGGTAAGCAAGTTCCAAAGCCAGTTTTCATCTTGAGAGTTTCTACAAGACCTGGAGCTCCTGAATCTCAACTCTGAGATGATGCTTAGGCATTGTCCAAAGTGGGAAACCTTTCAGAAGAATCCTTGCACAAAAGTGGAAACCACAAAAGAATATATATTCAATATAAATATAAATAAGTCCTGCCCCCTAAGAGGGGTGTGACTGCAAGGACATTTGTCTATCTTGACATCAATGTTGGAAGGACAGAGAAAGTCTCCTCTAAGAATTTGGAACCACAATTAGGTCTCATAGAGGTTTTCTATCTGGAGTCATACAATCTACGTAGGCAAAACAAAACAACCAACTAACTAACCCTAATAATAGAATATTTCAATATAAAAGGATCCCAAATTGGTAGTGAAACCAGGTGACTTGACTAGAAACAGCAAGTACAAATCTTTTCTGTACAAATTCATCTTTCAGTCTTGGCCTCTAATAACTCCCAGATAAAATTCCAAGACAAGAGACACTCAAAGAAGAAAAATATCACAAAACCTAGGAAGAAACATGCTACCATGAAGTGAACTGGAAGAAACAAATTACCAAATACAAATCCTATATGCTTAATGAAATAAAACAGGAGTTTGAAAATCTTACCAAGGAATGGGACTGTCAGGAATAGCTAAACACACAGCACACAATAGTACTTCAAGGATTTTTTTAAATGGAAGGTGGGAGGCTTGAAAAACTGTTTGGACCTAGCAGGAGAGAGAATTAGTGAATTAGAAATTAGATACAGACATTTTCCAGAATACAATTCAGAACAAACATTTCAAAGGCATTTCCAGAAAGCAGTCCAGAAACAATAAAGAGATAGAAAATATGAAAGAGATGTTCAGAGTTATAATGCCTACTGTGTACAGTAGCACACATCTATAATCCCAGTTCCTCTGAAGGTTGAGGAGGAGGATCATAAGTTCAAGTCCATCTTGGGCAACTTAGTAAGGCTCTATCTCAAAAGTTTAAAAATAAAAATTTTTAAAAGGCTGGGGATGTAGCTCAGTGATAGAGGGTTTATCTGGCATGCACAAGGCCTTAGGTTCAATCTTAAAAAAAGTGTTATAATGCCTTATCAGCATTATGAAGGAAATCATAGAGCAGAGAAGAGGCAATATCCAAAAAGATACACTGATCCTCAGATCAGATCCAAGGAGTCAAGTACATCTCAAGCAGGATAAGCAAAAAGACATCCACCTGTAGCACTATGATTGGAAAAATGCAGAACTCCAAAGCAGAGGAAAGTACATAAAAGAGACAGATGAAAGATGTCTACTAACAAAGGTGCTGCCTATGAGTGAAACTAACTTTTCAACAGCAACAATAACAAATCACAAAAGAAAGTGAAATCCATATGCTGAGGAAAATAACTATGAACCTAGAATCATAGCTTCAGGGAAATATCTTTCAAAAATGATAGTAAAAGCCAGTCACAGTGATTCACACTTGCAATCCCAACTACCTGAGAGGCTAAGGCAAGAGGAACACAAGATCAAGGCCAGCCTGGGCAATTTATCAAGACCCTGTCTCAAATTTTTAATAAAAAGATTGGAAGAAGAAAAAAAGGCTAGGGATGTAGCTCAGTGGTAAGTTGCCCCTGGGTTCAATCTCTACTACAGAAGGAAGGAAAGAAAGAAAATTATAGAGATTATATTTCATAAAGAAGTAATGTAGGGCTGGGGATCTAGCTCAGTTGGCAGAGTGCCTGCCTCGCAAGCACAAAGCCCTGGGTTCAATCCCCAGCACCGCAAAAAAATTTAAAAAAAAAAAAAAAAAAGAAGTAATGTAAACCTTACCAAATAAAAGACTTGATACAAAGAAGAAATACTCAGCAAAGATATAGATAAACATGTTGGTAAATCTCAATAAATTTTGATTTTAAGAACAATAACATCTAATTTGTGGGGGAAAGATATTGCGCTAGAACTGGATCCCAGAACTAGAAAGAGATTATGATCTATTCGATTTCTAAAGTTCTCCTGTTGTTCAGGAGGATAAAAAACACTGTTTAACTTTGTTAAATGAAACTATTAAATTAGTCAAGTAATCACTAAAAAAAAGTAGATGGCACAAAGATTACAACTTCCAAACAAGAACAGGGGAGACTGGACCAAGAAGGGGGAAAATACTCAGTCAATATGAAAGAATGAAAAAAAAATGAGAGTGACAAAGTAGAAAACTATAAAGCACCAAAAAGATGACAGAAATAAATCCTAGTAGATCAGTACATACAATAATAAACATGAACTAAAGACTCCTTGTAAGGACTGGGGGTATAGCTCAGTGATGGAGTGCTTGCCTAGCATGCAGGAGGCCCTGGGTTCAATCCTCAGCATGCAAAATATAAATAAAATTAAGATTCCAGTTAGGGCTGTGGACATGGCTCAGTTGGTAGAGTGCCTGCCTTGCAAGCACAAGGCCCTGGGTTCAATCCTCAGCAAAAAAAAAAAAAAAAAAAAAAAAAAAAAAAATTTCAGGCATGACTATAGTCCCAGGTACTTGAGCAGCTGAGACAGGAAATCACTTGAGCCATGAGTTCAAGATTGGTCTGAGCAATACAATGAGACCCCACCTCAAATGGAAGGGAGGGAGAGAGGAAAAAGAGGAAAATTTAAAAATTATCAGACTGGTGTTTTTTAAAAATCAAAGATACACTGTTTATAAGAAATTCTAAAAACATAAAGTCATAGAAATGTTGAAAGTCAAAGTATGGAAAACCAAATGTTACTAGAAGAAAGCATGGAATATATATATATATATATATATATATATATATATATATATATATACACATATATGTATATATATGTATATATATATTTTAAATACTATATATATATATTTTTTAAATACTATGGCCAAAGCATTATGAGAAATGAAAAGAGCTGCTATCTAGTTCACTAACAAGGCATACCAATTTTACACTGATAAGCACCCAAAATCATATACTTTCCTTGAATGTCAAAGAAAATGCAGTTAGTGCCACTGTGGCTACTATTCAATGATATATTCAAAGACCTTACCTGTAAAGAATGACAAGAACAGAAAATAAACTAAAGGGTTAAAAGACAAACAAGAAAGCACAGTGGCACCTAGCTGTAATTGCAGAGACTCAGGAGGCTGATGCAAGAGAATCACAAGTTCAAGGCCAGCCTCAGCAACTTAGTGAGATCCTACCTCAGAATAAAAAGGGCTGGGAATGTAGCTCTGTAGCAAAGCACCTCTGGGTTTCATCCCAGTGCCAAAGGGGGTCGGGGGTAGTGACATTTGAAAACCCTGTCAAAAGAAAAAAAGAAAAAGAAACAACATTGGAAGGAGAGTGAAAAGACAGTCATGAAATGAAGAGGAGGAGAGGGCTGGGGCTATAGCTCAGTGGTAGAGCGCTTGCCTATGTGTGAGGCACTGGGTTCAATCCTCAGCACCGCACACAAATAAATAAATAAAATGAAGAGGAGGGGTATCTGCCATACATATCATTGATACAGAGTATTAGTATCCAAAAATATTTACCTATGAATAAAAATGAAAAAGAAAACAACCCAATGAGAGGATGGGCAAAACTCACAGGTATTTCATAAAAGGAAAGAAAAAAATACAAATGGCCCACAGATACCTGAAAAATACTCAACTCTATTAGGAGTCAGAGAAATGCAAATTAAAACCACAATAAATCTTTTTCCTACCTGAATAACAAAATAAAAATTTAAAAATCAGTCAATACCAAGTGTTGACCAGCTGGCAGTATAACTCCGTGGTAGAGCACATGCTTGGCGTGAGAGGGGCCTTGGGTTCAAGCTCCAGAACTAGAAAATGAAACACAACTGACAACCATTTAGGGTAACATTTTGATGGTATCTAGTAAAACTGAGTGTTAATAAAGACCCCAGGAGGCATTTACATGAGATGCTCATAGCAGCATCATTCATAATTGAGAGAGAAAAGGAAAGATCAATCCCTGTGGCACAGTCCCACAGTGGAATCACATACAACTATGGGAAGGAAGACGCCACATCGTGTGAGTGTACCACAATTAATTTAAAACTGAAATTAAACATGTTAGGGGAAAAAAGAACGGGGCATGGCAGAGCACACCTATAATCCCAGTGGCTCAGGAGGCTGAGGTAGGAGGATAGAGAGTTCAAAGCCAGTCTCAGCAATTTAATGAGGCCCTACACAATTTAGCAAGACCCTGTCTCTAAATAAAATACAAAATAGGGCTGGGGATGTGGCTCAGTGGTCGAGTGTCTCTGAGTTCAATCTCTGGTACCGCCCCTACCCCTGCAAAAAAAAACAAAAACAAAAACCAGTTTTTAAAAAAGCAAAAATTCACACTATTCAAAGGATACACATATGAGAAGTAAAATTATAAGGAAAGCAAGCAAATAAGTAAAATACAATTCCAAGTGGTGGTTATCTCTACTGTATGTTGGTGGGGAGAGACAGTGCCATCTAAAAGGTCACACAGAGGTCTCCTTGTGGACACTAAGATTCTATTTTTTAATATGGACATTCATTTGATTTCATTTTTAACTGTACAGATATGCTCAGACAGTCTTTTATATGTATGATACATTTCATAATCAAATGTTCAATGTGTTATTTCTGGAATTCTGGCTAACACACTGCAGCTCAGCCTGACTCTTCTGCTTTCCCTCTACAAGGAAAAGCCATTTTAAATCTCCATTCCCTTATTGATTTCAATATGGTAGAACTCTGATGGAGGATTGAGCATTCCTGCTTTTTAGCTTGTGACTACCACATTCTATATCTAGTACTGAACTTGTCCCTGCTCTGTCATCATCAGATGTTAGATTTCTGCACTTTTCTGGCAATCTAAGCCTCAAAAGACTCTCAAGGTCCTTTCCAGCAGGGTTTGCTCAAGCTATAAGTATAGGGGGGGGGGGGGGGGGGGGGTTTGTTCTCTAAAGATTTTTCAAATAAATGTATTCCAAAAAAATTTTTTTTTCTCAAAGTCAGCAATCCAAAGTTTTTTTTGGGGGGGGGGTGCTGGGGATTGGGCAATTAATCACTGAGCCACATTCCCAGCTCCTATTTTGTACTTTCATTTAGAGACAGGGTCTTACTGAATTGCTTAGGACCTTGCCTCTGCTGAGGCTGGCTTTGAACTCTCGATCCTCCTGCCTCAGCCTCCTGAGTGCTGGGATTACAGGTATGCCCCACCACGCCCGCCCGCCTGGCCAACAATTCAAGTCTTAAAGGTTAACCAGGGAGGGATGGAAAGGCCTGATCCCAGCATGTCACTCACTTCATCCATGGGTGGATTCTACCAAAATTACCCAGCATCCTCCACCTTCATCTGTTAAGTAGAAATAATAAGCAATTGTGCTGGGTGTTCTTAGAAGCTATGGTTATAAGCTATCTATTAATAGACAATAAAGACTGTCATCAATTCTGACTAAACCTATGCATCCTTTCAGTTTAGAAGTTTCCTCAGTCTGACTCATTCTTGCCTTTTTTTTCTTCCTAATAATGTCATATCCCACTTTACACCCTCACCCAAGTTTGCAGGAATGGACATGTGCTCAGCATTATCACACTTGCCAATAAAGGTCAAATACTATATTAATTTTTGGCAGGCATTAATGACTTTCATAATAAGCTAACATTCTTCTTATTTATTTGATTTGAACTTGCAAAGGCATCAATAAACTAAAAGAAAGCATACTGAGAATGGGTGAAGAAAAATGTTGATTCCCAAATTTGTCTTTTGGGAATTCAAAATACACAATAGAGCAACAGCTGTTCTAGATTTCCATCAGAGATTAGCAGATAAGTTATTATTGAAATTCAAAGTTGTGACATCTTTAGATAAATATTTGTCCTTGATTTTCACAGCCTCTGATTCAACAGAAATCTGGAAGGGTTCACAGTTTGGCCCAGAGAAGATTGTCTTAAATTGACAGCTTTAAAATGTGGTTGAAAAGGAGCCCAGGTTGGATTCTGCCAGCAGGTCTGTCGGGGGCTGTTGCTTCCCCACTACTAACATCTAGGCCTCTGCCTCCAGCAGAGTTTCAATCTGTCCCTTGAACACTGGCTTCACCCTTTACTGTGCCTGCCCAGATTCAGTACCTGGCACCAGATCTCCCCTCTCACTGTGCTGGCCCAGAGGGATGCCAACACACTAGCCAGATGCCTTTGCAGAGACTCCATATGAAAGGCTGGCTGTTGAAGACTTCAACACTCTTACAAAGTCACTTTGTCAGCTATAGACCATACAGGTGACTCCGGATCCAACCCCACCCACCTCCAAGTAAACCCTTGGAAGAAATACCTCAGGACCTCTTCTGTTAGCACTTGACTTAAGCCCTCCGCCCAACAGGTGACCACCCTTACTCCAGCACATCCTCCGTCTCCTCCAAGTTCATTCCCTTTGGGAACTATTCCTCACAGAATAACGTGGCTTTTGCACTGACCACAAAAACTGGGGTGTCTTGGATGTAACCACTGCCAAATGCAGCTTATAGAAGAGGCTCCTCTGCTGGGGAATGTGTCCATTTTTATTGTTAAAGGAATTTCCTTTTCCTCTCAGTGTCAGCTGAAGAGCCCTTTGTACTCATTCTCCAATTTTGAGAGGAGGGAAACAAGAGGAGATGAACTCCCTGGGCCCTCCATATGTGGTGTTTAGACCAGTGACAATGTTAATCCTACTGCTGGTGTCATTTGTTTTTGTTTGTTTTAAAGCACTGACACTTTTCCAAGTACAGTGTGTCTAAAGAGTAATCAGACAACTTTTTCCGAATGCTACTCCCGCAAGTCCATGTCAACATTTTCAGAAGACTGAGGACATCTCCTGTGTCCCCCAGACCGGCAACCCTCTCCCTCACCTGCTGACTGATTTCGAAATCTGCCCTGCCTGCTTGTCTGTATGTTGAAGTCAAACACGCTTGTTCCCCTCCTGTCAGGAACATAGTAGTTGCTCAATGCAGCAACTATCCGATGAATGGTCACACCTCCAGGCCTAGAATACCAAGGAGGCGGGGTTTTCCCTGTCTCACAAACTACCTGCCGGTACTTCTCCCAATCCGGCGCCCCAATCCCCACCTTGGTCCTGTCTCCACGCGGTTTCTCTGCAGCTAACTGGGCTCTGGCTGGGATCTCAACTTCCGCCTGTAGGGTGCAGCCGGGAGGGTGCGACACGCGTCCGGAGGGGACAGCGGAGGCGGGGACAGAGAACCGACAGGCACACCGCGCCCTTCCCACTCCTGGGCTCCCCCGGGGTCCCTCCAGTGCCTTGACACCCCCCTCGCGCCCCCGCAGCAGAGTGAGGCAAGGAGCAAGTGGAGAATCTTGGCCGCGGCCCCCTCCTCCGCCTTATGAAAAAGAAATTGACTTTTGTTTGGAGTTTGTGAAAAGTGGGGCTCGGGGCCCAGTCAATGGGGCGCCCCGCGGCGCAGGCTGAGTGGAGCTAGAGCGAATCGCTCAGCCGCGGCCCCAATTAATCCGCCCTTTGTGCGGCCCGCCCGGCCGCCCCCGCCGCAGCAGCGCCAGCGGCCCATTGTTCGGCCTCGCCGGGCCGCGGGATTTACCCTTTTCAAACAGCCGGTTTTGTCCAGGGCAGTTCGAGCGGAAGTTTCTCACTGACAATTTGCCCCAAATAGATAGATTTGTCAGGAGCGACCTTCGGGAAGGAAGCAAAAAGCCACCGGCCTGAAGGTTGGGCCAGAGACCGGGACTCGGCGTCCCACCCGCGGCCGCGCCGCCCTCTGCGCCCCCAGCTTCGGCCCCGCGGCCCCGCGCGCCGCGGACGCGCGCACCTGCTGAGCCAGGCGCTCTGCGGCCCCGACCTCCACTTTCCGCATCTGACAAATGGGACAGCTTTGGCTCAATCAGAGCGGACGGCTTGCTTTCCTTTCCCTTTCCCCGCCTCCCCTTCTAGAAGTGTAAGCGAGGCCTCAGTGACCGTGCGCAGCGGCCTCGAAGGTGGGTCACGGCGACAAGCTCCGGATTGTGCACGTGCTGTCTCTGCGCTACCCTCCGCTCCTCCTTAACAAAGATGTCAACCGTGGTAAATCACAGGTGGTGCCTTTGTAAGGCCAGCTATTGTCTCCTCATAAGTCAAGATATAAAACGCTTTGTCCTGAATGGCCCATGATCTGGAGCTCTCCACTTGGGAGTCAGGCGCTTAGATTGGTTTTTCCCCACCCACCAGAGCCACTCTTCTCCCAAATGACCTCACTTAATAAGCAAAATTTAAATGGGGAAGAAAAAAACCCAACACGCTGTTGATGAAAAGAATAGTTACTGATTTCTTCACACTTAATGGCAAGTATGAGTCTTTTAAAATACAGTCTCATACCAAACAGATCTGTGAATTTTAAGCAGAACTGAATTGTATTAATCAGTTGATGGGTTTGTTCATTTTTTATCACTAGACGAGAAATACAAAGGTTGGGACTCCACTGTGTCTATTCTACTGTACTCAAGCAATCTCTTCCTTCAGTCCAGAAAATTTCCTGCTAGTTGCACATGAGGGGAAAATTGAACCAAAAAAAAAAAAAAAGTCTGGGTTTTGTTTATCCATCAGGTGAATACACTCTTCAGCATCATACAGAGGAAACCCTAGGTGGTCTTTAACAAGATTTCAGTGGTTAAGAGCTACAATTTAGAGAAGATGACAATACATACACAGTGTCAATAGTATTTAAACAAACATCCCAGACAACAGAATAATGGTTATTAACTATGATGCTTTGGGCTTCTGACTAATTTCTCATGTCTGTCTACAGCCAAACAGCTGCAGGGTTTTTCCCCCTTTTAAAACTGTTTCTGTGCATCATTTTAAAAATTGCATTTAACAGCCATATTTTCCAGAATAGTTCCTCTGTGTGTGATCGAAGTGAATGGTTTAGTAATAGTTATGAAGCCCATAGTAAGAATGTGTTTCACGTCAAAGGGCTCTCACCACTCTGCCAGAAATCCACTACTTGAAAAGATTATCCATGTCTCTGCAATGCTGAGAGCTGTGTGTTGCTGTCTGACCTTCAGTATGGTTTACATATCTAAATAAATGGAGCTCCATAACCCTACTCACACTTGCACAGGGTTTTCAAAATTGATTAAATTGTGCAACTACAGTACCCCTCCTGGGGTTTAAACATATTTTAAAATCAAAAGCAAAGATAAAGTTATTTTGCATAATGTATTTCTCAGTCTTCCAGACAAATACTGAATTTTAAAAATTACTTTAGATGCTCAGGATATAGCTTAGTGATACAGCACTTACCTAGCATACACTAGGCCCTGGGTTCAATCCCCAGCACTCAAACAAATTAATAAATAAATATTATTTTAGTGATCAGGACATTTGAATGAATGCATTCCTTGTATACCCCATATATGCAATTCCAATTATTATTTAGCTAATGTAACTGGAAATACTTATATTTAGGGATACAAATGTGTGCAATTATGAATACTTGGGTAATTATACATTATTATAGCTAATCATAAATGCAGGGACTAAAGTTGAATTACCTTCACTATTTTCATTGTTGTAGTCAGTATTTATTAAGCATCCACTTGGCACTAAAAGATGGTCAAAACATATCAAAGAACCTCAACCTTCAAAAAAAGGCATCTAAATATTTGTATCTTTAAAGACACATGCACAGTTGCACATGGTTCAGGTGGGTGTTTCAAATGTCTCATTATTTAATGTCCCAACTGGATAGAAATGTTAGACTTCAAATCCCTTTTTTATCTTCCCCAATTCATAGTTATACCTGAAATTTTAGAGACTGGGGAGCAATGTCTGCAACCTGGCCCCTGAGTTGTGAACTCATATACCTGAAAGGCCAAATCCTCTCTTCCCAGCAGGCAATCATCTTATGCCCTGAAGCATGAGATCTGATTACCCCTATCATCATCTTAGCTTGCATAGATACAGATGTTATTAACGGCTGTAGTTTATCCAACCCTTTTTTAAAACGCAGCTGCAGCATTTGACTTGGGGACCTCCTGTGAATCCCACTGGTTGACTCCTTCTTGCACAAAGCACGTGGGGTTTGGAGGGAGGGAGAGGAGAGGGGGAGGTTTGTTTTGTTTGGGAGGGATTTTTTTTTTTTTTTTGAAACAGACTTCCCTAAATAGCCACTCGGCATCTTTGTAAGTGATGTGAATTCTGAAATTACTTACTAGAATAGGATAACAGAGTACTGTGTGAACTAGATCTGTTGCAGACAAAGCATACTAGAATGCATGATGCTTTTGCATTGGCAGAGATCAAATATGTGGTCCTGATATACTTAGTCACATAATAAAGAACCATAGCCTGTTCTCAAATATGTTAGCCACATTTAAACCAGGCTACCCAGTTTTACATAACAATCGCTTCTAGTAGTGTTGAAACACTAATCTGGATAAAGCAGATCCTAAAACTGCTATAGGGGGAGACAGGAGTGTTTTTAAAATCTAAAAGACCCAGATTGCCGATGCACACTGATCAATATGATCGCTGACTTTTTCTCAACATCTGTGAGTAGTGCTTCTTAAACATTTCTCTCATAGATCACAGCATTTATACTACAAAACAGAAAGAGACCTCCCAGACTTTCTATCCCTTGGGATACAGCAAATTTTAAATATTGGTAGGGAATTTGAAGAAAAATCTGTAAAAGTGAAGGAGGCTGAAGATGCAGAGATGCTGAACTATTGCTTCAAGATTACAAAACACTGTTCTTAATTCTGATTACTTCACTAGTAAATGAGTGAAATTGCCTTAATTGGAGCTTCTAGAAGCCCTTTCTGGGAAATGAGAAGTAGCTCAATGCAGTGGAATGAGTATTTCAAAGAGCGCTGGACTCAGCATTAAGGGATCTGAGTTCTGGGGTGGTCTCTATTTCTAGATGAGTGACCAAGGACAAGTTTTGTCTTGAAGCGTCTCAGTTTCCTCATCTGTAAAATGATTAAATTAATGAGTATATGGTCCCCTCTAATTTGTGTGCTCTGTGATTCTGGGCTATATGGAAACCAACTCAGACTTTGAAAATCACAGGAAATTAAGAGGCTGAAGAAGGCTGGGTGGCCAATCTCTTCCTGAATAGAGTCTGCTTTCCCGTTCCTTCAGTTGTTTTGTTTTGTTTTGTTTTGTTTTGTTTTGTTTTGTTTTGTTTTGTTTTAGAAAGCCAAAAATGACCTGCACTTCTTCCTAAGGTTTGGGGAGTCAGAGGACCTGTCCCTATTCCCTTCCATCCCAGGCTGGGGCTGAGCAAAGGTGAGCCCCTTCAAGCTTCAGTTTTTATTGTGAGTACCACCAGACAGGTGCACTCATATATCCCACCTTTGTAAATCACCACTGTGTGCCAGGTACATGGAGCTAGGAAGGTATTTCTGTTTGCTTATTCTTAGAACAAGAATAATATCAAAGGGCAATGGAACTCTGTGAGCCTCTAACCCTCAGTCTGACCCTAG
Source organism: Glaucomys volans (assembly GCA_020662805.1). NCBI lineage: Eukaryota > Metazoa > Chordata > Mammalia > Rodentia > Sciuridae > Glaucomys > Glaucomys volans. The sequence continues at coordinate 49,506 of JAJEJO010004114.1, forward strand.
AACTAAATTTCTTCTGCCAAATGAGTGTGTAAATAGATGCAGGGACATGATTTGCTATTTGCTAAGGGTGAAAGCCTCTCACACATGGTATTGTCTTATAGGTGTTGCTGTTAGCAGTGGTCTTCTTCTCATTAGTGGGAAGTACCAGACAGTACTTAGCAACACAGTGCTAAGTGTGCAGTGCACAGTGTTTCAATATGTGTCAAGAAAAAACTCTGCAACTTAGCATCCACTGGAATCTAGAAGACTTGCATCTCTTTCTGGATTGTTTTCCATATTTATTTTCTTAGATTGAGTCAAACAACTTATAATGAGGTGCATGGCAGAATCAGGAGCAAGGTGGCAATACTTTGTTTTGTTCTGTCACTTGGCAAGCCCTTACTGAGCACATACTACATACTAAACACTCTGCTCCATGAACTATCTCTCACTTACTGATCACATTGGTCAAGCAACAGCCATAGATTGAATGACTTGGAAGTCAGTGAACATGAACTTTCTTCTTTGTGTACACAATCAAATAAATACAATCTTGTGTCAGAGTGTCTTTTGGAGGTCAAACATTAAAACCCAGCCAAGTTCAGCCAGTAGGCTTCCCTAGTTTCCTGGGTCTGACTATTTCTTAACTGCTTGTAGGTAGAGATGAAGGGCATTTCAAAGGAATGAGTCTTCTGGAGGCAGAATGGTCTAGGGGTTCCACATTCACATCAGCAGATCTGCTTGTTGATGGGGAAGCCTTTCCTTTCTCCTTTGGTGTTTTGATTTAGGAGGGGGGTGTGGTAAATGGATAAAATGGCACCGCTTTTTATTTTTACAGCAGCCAGTGAATGGAAGAAATAGCAGTCAAACCCAGATGTCTGTTCTTTGGAAGGGTGCTTTCCACTGTCTTTCTTACACAACATCGGCAACCTTCCTCTACCTCCCTTTTTAGAAAGACTTGAAGAGGCCTTAGCCAAAGAGTGAGCTATATACCACAAGACAGTTCTCAGAAGCTGTCAAGTCCCCTAACACAAGGCAAATTTTCCAGGGAGCCCCTGACAGCCACCCAACTGCACACTGGTTTAGCAGCCCATGTATATTTTTCTAGAGTTTCCTGTGTTTTACCCCAATCTAAAACACTTACAAAACACTTCTTTTTAATGTATGTGCTCCTCTGCCCTGCTGGAGACTCCTTGAAATAGGGGCCATGTCATTATTCTCCTACATCCCCAGGGATTGGCCCATAGTGGGTACTCTGTACTTGATGTAGTGGGTTGATGGATGGACAGAAGGTCCCCTTGATACCATGGTCCTTCTCAGTCTTCTTTCTTCCCTTTTTCTCCCCACAGCACCCTATTGAGGACTGAATCCTAGGGTGCTCTACCTCTGAGCCACATCTCCAGCCCTTTTATATTTTTAAATTTTAAGACGTGGTCTCACTAAGTTGCTGAGGCTAGCCTCAAACTTTGGATCATGCTGCCGCAGCCTCCTGAATCCCCAGAGCCAGCTGTTGGTCTTATTTCTCATCTTCTGGACCAAAATGTAAACATCCTTTAATATAAGATGCCTTCCCCATGTTTTAGGCTTTTATTTTGGTTGAGAGCTCCAAGAGACTAGAGGGGAAGTAAGAGGCTATGTTTAGACCTGATCAGAAGGGTTCCAGAACTTCTGGGATGTGGTTTTCCCCTCTAGCAAAGCTATAAACTTATCCTTGTGACAGTCTTTTCTTTCTTAAAAGGTATCTCTGAGATAGATGGCATTTGCCACTTATTAAGCATTTCCCAAAGTGGTGTCACAGGAAAAATCTTTGAAACGTAAAGCTGAACACAGCCAGAGTTCTTTACAAATCACTATGTGCAGTCAAGAGAGGTCTAGTCATTTACCCAAAGTTACACAGTAATAGGACAGGGCCTGATTCCTCATCTCCTGGCTTCCTGTGGTTAACCTTGCTGTGCCTCTAGTGGCCTCTCAGGAAATCTGCCAGTGACTGACAGACTTCCTTCGCCCAACATTTATGCAGCACCTACTGTGAGTCAGGCAGTGTGCTGGGGCCGTGCCAGGGAAAATTTAAAAACACTGTTTTTGCCCTGCAGAGAGGCTTTCTTCTCTGAGCTGCGCCCAAGAGAGCTCCCACCTTTCCATAGCTTACAGCCAAGGTTCCTGCGACCTGCAGTATCTTGGTGTGAGCAGAGATTGATGGACCTTAGGCTCCAGGCTTCTCTGGGACCTGGTGGGCCAGTGGGTTCCAGCCCCTCCTGCCTACCCTGGAGCTTGTTGCCGCCGTTACCATCGAACCAATCATGCCAGAAAGTCATCATGATGATTTCAGAACTGCATTGTGAATTATGCAAAGCGCCCGGATAATTACAGCCGGGCGCTCAGAACACAGGACGCATATGCTGCGGGTGTGTGTGCCCGTTTGTGCCTTTTGCCAGGGATAGATGTGTGTGTGTGTGTGTGTGTGTGCGTGTGTGTGTGTGTGTGTGTGTGTGTAGGCGCGCGCGCGCACGCGCGTGTTCGGTGGACATCTTGACACCCGACTTGATTAGAAACTGGTGTCAGGAGAAAGAAAGGACATTCCAATTTTGATTTTGTGACAATTTGGTGCGTCTCAAGAGTATTTTTCGGTAGCATTGGTGCCCACAAGTGAGCCAGTAGCGGGGATGTTGAGGAATAGGGAAAGAGGGAGTTTGGAGCCCAGGAGAAGGCATTGTTGTCCTATCTCTGAGTCCCCGCACTCTCAGGGCAGCTCCTAGCTCTCCTCCTGACCACACACACCTAAACTTTCCCCCAGAGACAGACCCGGGTCTAGTCTCCCATCACTGCCCTCATCTTTGCCCGAGACAAATTAGTTTGACTCTTGAAGTTCTTTGTCCTTAACCAAGCGCCCCCTTCCGCCTCCGCATCGCGATGGTGGTAGTGGTGGCGGCGGCAGCAGCAGCAAGTGGATTTCTGGCGGGAACCAGAATCTGAGGTTCCAAAACAGAGCCTGGCATCTTAATTATTTCTCAAACCCTTACCGGAAATCCTTTTCCTCTCTGGGCGCGGAGTTCGAGTTTGCCTAGTCGTACGCAAAGCTCTTTGCGCACGCGTCTGCTCAACTTGTCTGTAAATAATGTTGATTTCTCGGCTTGTTACCTAAAAAATCTCTTGGGCTTTGTCACTCAATGCCCTAACCTCGTTCCAATTCGAAAAACCGAGGGTTACGGGAAATAGTAATCCACCTCTTGTTCTTTCCCGGTCGCCCGAGCCCCCGCGCCCTGCTGGCTGCCTTGTAAGGAGGACGCGGGATGGAGTGTGCGTGATGTGGGGCTTCAGGCCCCAGCGAGATGGCTGTGGAAAGTTGAGATCACGTGTTGAGGCCGCCGACCCGAATTAACAGCCTGCGCCCCCTGGGACGCCGGGGCGGCCGATCTGCTGCGTTCTTGGTGGGCTTGGGAAACTCAAGCAATCACTTGCATGCACAAATTCTATTTGAAAATCCAAGCTGACACCCAGTCTGTAGAAAGTGGGGGCCGGGGACTGGGGGCTGGAGGTCGGAATTACTTAGGACTGGCCACCGTCCTTTACCCTAGAACACCGTTCTAAGGGATGAAGGCGTGACCCCTGACCTCTGACCGGGCCCACGCCCTGAGGAGAGGCTAGCAAGCTCTTGTTCAACAAGTTCAAGCTGCCCAAAGAGCTTAAATGGAATTAATCTCTTAGAGATCGGAGATCACCGCTCTCTTGGCGTGCGCTCTCCCAGCGCAGTGCAAGCACCAGGGCGCGATAGCTCAGGAATCGCGGGAAGGCGAGCGGGATGGGGCGGGAGGTGGAGAACCTCTCCAGAATCTCTGAGCCGGAGAAAGGGAGTCAGCGACGCCCGCTGGGGACAAGCTGCGGGAGGGAAAGCTCTGCCTTCCAGCCTCTTCAGCGCACGTAACGGAGTCGAGAGGAGCTTCGTTCAGTTCCGCATGGGCCGGTTTGGCTTGGGAGAAACTGGCGTTGCCCTTTCCACACAGCTAGTGCCCAAAGCCACCACGCGGAAGGTCAAAGGAACGCGGAGCCTCCTCAAGACCCCATCCCAGGCCCCAAGACCGCACACAGCATCCTCAGCTCTGACTTTCCATAGAGAGTTGCAAAACGAATATATTACTCACCTCGGGCCAGATCCAAGTTTTACCCAACAGAAGGGGCACGGGACCAAGAATGAACCAACTCACATGGCTATGTCCAGCGTGCACAATCACACACAAACACAGCCACCCCATTTCTTCCACGACTCTATCTGGCACTCTGAAGAGAGGGGGAAAGCGTTTTGAGAAAGCCCCATCACCCCTCCCCTTCTCCCTTACCATGAAATATAATAATTCACTTTTATTACAAGAGCAGCACTGTCCTCACCAGCACGCACGCACAGAGCCTCACTCCCATATTCACACTCTAACTCGTCAGCTCCGAGAGTGCCTGCATTTTCTTTGGGAGCCGCTTGGAGGTTCATTAATATCATTAGCATTTAACCCCCTCCCTCTTCCCATCTCCTCCCCGCACATGGCTGACGTCAGACCCCGCCAGGAGTTGGGGGAAAAGCTAAGTGGGCCAGGGACGCCCTATTCCCCTCCCCGCGGCTGCCTGTCAGAGCGCTTCTGGAGATATTACAGAGGACCCAGCCCGCAGCGACAGGCACAAAGTCACGGGGTAATGAACTTCGGGGACCCTTTGCCGCTGGGCGCGCGGCTCTCCCCGGAAACCCGGACCTGACCGCTTCTTCCCTCGGAAGATTTTCCAGCGATCTAGTTTGCCCACTCGGCTCCGTTCCGGCAGCACGGAGCCCATCTGCCTCTGAGCCTGCGGTTGTTTTCCGTCTTTCCTTAGAAGCCCAGCGGTCTGTAGAGATCTGCCCACACTCTGCATGCCTATGTAGAGGGAGAGGTTGAAGACTGAGTGACAGGAATGGGGAAAGAGAGGGATTTTACCCTTTTTGTTCCATAGGAAGACCATTTTCGTGTCTCTGTCTTTCAATACCCTTCTCATACTGTCCTCCCTTCTTCAGCCTTCCTGTCCATCTCTCCATCTGTCTGTCCATGTGTATGTGCATATTAAGCAGCAGTCCCAGCAACCGCAGTTTTGCAAGAGGCGGGAAGAAACTTAAGGATGCTTAAATTTCCACTGTGGAACGAATTCTGAGCACCGGGAGAGCAGCGCCGCGCGTGATCGATACCCACCTGTCGGGCCCCGAAGCTTTGCAGGCTGGAGGGCGGCTGGCGAGCTGCGGCGCCCGGCAGCGAGGCGGGCGCTGTCGGCCGGGACTCCGGCAGTGCCCACCAACCGCTCCGCCCCGGGACCGCCAGCATGAGCAAGCCGGCAGGATCAACAAGTGGGTACCTCTCCCGGCCGCGGTGGGGCCCAGGCGCGCAGCCTGAGGTGGGCTGGCGGGAGGCCGGGGAGATCCTGTTCGGAGCACGGTGGCTTCAGAGCCCCAGCGAGGGACGTCAGCGGGTGAATGCCCTTTGGCCCAGGTCCTCGTAGACCGTGAGTCGGACGGTTTCGTGGAGAGTGGAGAGCAATTTCGTTGCTTCTGGATTGCTTGATTTCCCCCTCTCTCTGGAATGGTGGAAAGGTTGCGACCCACTCAGCCCACCAGTCCAGCGGGTTGTTTCCATTTAGCCGCCAGGTGCTGGGGATGGGAGGGGTGCGACGGGGGCGGGAACTGGGCCGCAGCTCCAGGAGGCAGCACAATAACACATTCGCACAAAACTCCGAGCTCCAGCGCGCAAAAGCAACTCTCTGCAAAGCGGATTTTGAATGGAATGCTTTGCACCCCTTTTCTAGCTATTTCAAATAATCCTGCAAAACTAGGAAGCAGAAACAATTTAAAAGTCACATTTTCTTTAATCCTAAATCCGCGTAGGTCATAACTGGGGAATTTAAAGTATGGCGAACCACTCTAGCAAAGAGAGAACCAAATCCCTAATCCCAAGGACTTTTCGAGCCGAAGCTCAGCAGAGGCAGGAGTGCGCGGCCTGCTCCCTCTGCGCACTCTCCTTCCTCAAACTTCCTTAGCCGCCGCCACTCTCACCCAATGCCAATCCGCAGCTCACCTCTACCCACCCTACTGCGGGAGTGCAGGGCTACTTGTGAGTGTGAGGGCATTTGTTTGCAGTCCCAGCGGAACCCGAGAACGTGCAGGCCTGTGCCGGCCTGTGCCGGCGTTGGCAAAGCACGGCCGACGTGCTCAGATCTCCCCCAGGCTTTTCAGTTCCCGCCTTCTCTGGGTCGGGGGCTGCGGGTTCCAGTGTCCAAGACTGTGGCTGCCACATTCTCACATCCCGGAGTTCTCCCGCCGCCGGTGTTTTCGCCTATAACATTTTTGGCGCTCAGTGCGTCCTTCCCGCCCCCTCCCCCCCCTCACTCGCCCTCATTGTCCTGACTCTTTGAAAGTTGGGAGAGTCCAAGATACTTGTAAGGACTGATAATGAAGTTCCACTTAAGAGGGATGCAATTCCTGCCCCTACCTCCCATCCCCTTCAGAAGTAGATTGTATTGTTATTTTGTTCATTTGATTAGGGTAATGCCATTTTAAAAATCGGAGCAAAGTGAATGTGAACAAAAAGAGAAAAGGAGAAATATTTCGAGCTAGAGCAGAGAGAGGAGAGAGGGACCTTAACTGTGATGGAAATACACAGCCGACCCTTGAGCAGAACTGGTGGTTCCTCTTGGCCTAGGGCCTACCCTTGCCTTAGCTGTTAGAATCTCTGGGAAGTGAGGCGGGCTTGCTTTTATGTTGCCCCTGTGCCAGGGGTGCGTGCCCTTCCCAGGAGGCGCAGAAGGAGGCCTTTCCTGTCACATTCTAGGTCTATTTCCAAAAAAAACAAAGCCCGAGGGCCTGGGCAGGCCTCCTGGCTCATTCGCCCTGGGACAGGCCTCATCTCCGGCCCTGGAAGTAAGGAACCTCGGGCTCTTTTGCCCTCCTGGGATGCAGAGATACCTGTGGGCTTGAAAGGTAAGGCCTCGGTGGCCAGGAAAGGGGCAAGCCTGCTCTCTGTGAACTAGGACCCTCAGGATTTGGGGGTGGGAGAAGGCAGAGTGGGCTCATTAAGGAAACTTGAGAGCTTCCCAATTAGCCAAGCCCAAGTTCGACTTTGGAAGCCTTAAGCCCTGCTCAGGTTGGACGCCGCTGCTGAGGTTGCTTAGGCCGGCCAGACAGTAACCCCGGCCCACAGCGCTGCTGCTTCCAGGCGCTCTTCAGACCTGTGGCTTCAGTCTGCCCGAAACCTGCGGCCCTCCAGCCTGGGGAGACCAGGGGGTCAGCACGCAGCAGTTCAGGACCGGGCTGGGCTGCTGAGGTCTTCATCTCCCGCCTTGCTCAGCTTCGCACGGTTGGAGGGCAGAGCAATGTCACCCGGAGCCCCGCCTGGGTGGTAACAAGACCCCGGCCAGTCACCCCTGCAACCCAGACTAACTTCTTTCAACAGCCTCTGATGGTAATTACAGTAATCGAAGCTGCCATATATCTTTAGGCAATTATGACACACAAAAAGCCCCGAGGGGACCCCCTGGCGAGGGAAGTTAAGAACGGTTTTCCAGCCTGAGGAAACTCCGGATTGCCTTAGTTCGGAGCTCGTTCGGCTTGCTAAATGAGAGGAGCTTTGCAACAGGGTCAACCAGTGTGTATCGTGACCCCAAGTCACCCTAACGTGGCTGGGTGGCAGAGTCTGAGGCGCAGACCCGCTATACCCAGGAATTTTTGCATCCCTCCCTCCTGTGCCCCACCCTAGGCCATTTTCCTGAATCTAATCTGTCCCAGGAGCCACCACACTGAGGTCTGCCCCATGGCAAGGCCGACCTGCAGCGGTGGCAACCCAAATAGCGACCAACCGGGAGTCCCGGCCCAGGGAGCCAGAGAAGGGTCACCAGTCCCACTGGTCTTCCCTCCACCCACATCGGGTTCTCCAGGGAAGTGTGTCCTTGGCCTCCTGTCTGGATGGGAAGCAGGGAAGACCAGTCACTGCTCCTCCCACACACTCATCTTGGCATCAAGAGTGCCCTGGGGAAGAGGAGGACTGCTGGGGCGACAGTATTGCTGGGCCCCAACACAGACTCCAGAGCGTCCAGAGTGTTATGCAGAAGAGGATGGTTGCAAAACATGGAAACCACATTTTCTGCTTCCAGAGTGAGTGCGGTGCAGCAGAGCTGGCCCGGCTCCTGGGCGGCTGTGAATTCCTTCGGGCTCAGTGACAGACTCCCTGAGGGGGCTGAGGACAAGACCCGCTGTGGCCTCAGTGGGCTCTCTCTAGCCCCTCCCTTCCCTAGCACAACCTCCCCTCCCGCCCTGCTGGAGAGGGGGCTCCAAGGCGGTGGCCGCAGCGCCGAGCGCCTCCCCCCACCGTCCTTTGTCGCGGTCCGAATTCCCATGCTACCCTTTTTGACGGGTCACTGGTGGCTCTATAGGCAGGTGCTGCGGCGGGGTTGTAATTACCCGGGCTGAGCCTGGTCGTTACCGACCTCCCCTCACAGCCCGGTCCCCCTCTCTCCCCCCTCCACCTGAGGCTGAGGCCCCCGCCCCGGGGTGCAAGCCCGCCCGACGCCTCGGAGTCCAAGCGAGTTTCCACCTGTGATGCCTCCCGGTCCCTCCCCAGGCCGCGTCCTCACCTTCTTGCTCCCCTCGCTGAGTGGTCTCTGGCCTCTCCCGACCCCAATCTAAGTACTCCCTGAGCAGCTGTTGAGTTTCAACGAGGCCTGAGGTCTCCCCGGGCGCAGACAGGGGGCCTTCCGACGGGTAGCGATGGGAAAATCAAGTGTTAATAAGTTAATTGTTATTAAGTAATATTTTATTAAAGTGTTAACACTTTTTAAAATACTCCCCTTGTTTTGTGGGAGGAAGGATTTCTAAATCCCAATAAACGGATTCAGGCACTTGTTGGACTCTTGAACCTTAGAGAAAAACAATCTCCCCACCACCCCCCGCGCCCCGCTTTCTGAATTTTTGCACATTGCCCTCTCCATAACTCCTCCAGGGGCCGCGACCACCCCAGGTTCGGGGGATTCCAAGTAAAGTTCTCTAGAGCAGGAGTTCAGTGGGGGTGGGGAAACAGCCTTGAGAAATTAGAGCCTTAAAAAAAAAAAAAAAATCAGCCTCTGCCAGCGGCAGAAAAACCCGGAGGAAGACTCACACAGGACTAAATGAGAGGAGGCCGGTCTTTTAGGGGAAAAGAACTTGGGGAGTAGAAGAGATGGCTGTCCCACGCTAACTCAGGAAATCGACAACTTGAGTCGCTCTCCTCTCTTCCTAGACCTGTGCTTCTTTGCGGAGATTTTTTTTTCCTAAAAAAAAATAATTTCTCAAAAGCGATCCACCAAGCATTTTCTTAATAGGTAAAAAGAGAAAGTTGGGCAATTACCACTACCCTTATTATCATTAATAATCTGAGTATTAGCATCACAATAATAATCCTAATAATAACAACCGCCCGGCGGAGCTCAGAGAAAACTCGATTGCCTTCCAGCTGCCATCCCTGGTTCCAGCCGTGTTTGTTTTTCTTCTTTTCCCTTTTACATTTCAAGTTTGTCTCCTCGCGCGCTCACTAACAACTTTCTCTGTTAAATGCAAGAGCTGAGGAGGGAGGCGGCCAAACTTTCTGCGGAGCAGAAAGGCAGCGGCGGGCTGTACTGCCGCCCGGGCCTGCTGTAATCTTTTATTCCAAAATGGGTCTCGGCGATTAGGGGAGACCCAAATACATGTAGCGGTGCATGAATAATGCTCATTGTAGGAAACTGACACTTGCTCAAGGAAAAAAAGTTTGGCTATAAAATCACTTCATTATTTGCTTTTACCGCAGCTTCGATGCTAATCCCTTCAGAGGTCAGATTGCTTAGCATCTCTCTCTCCCTCTCCCCTTTCCTCCCTCTTCTCCCTCCTCTCCCTCTCGCCACTTGCCCGCCCCCCCACCCCGCTGCCCCGTCTACCCTGCCATTTCAGGCCGCATTTTAGATATTCCCTGCAAAGTGTGTGGTGACCGCAGCTCGGGGAAACACTACGGGGTCTACGCTTGCGACGGCTGCTCGGGGTTTTTCAAGCGGAGTATCCGAAGGAATAGGACATATGTCTGCAAATCGGGAAACCAGGTACCTTAGCCAGGGCTACACTGCCCGGCTCCCCTCGGATGCCTCCCCCTCCTTTGTGCCAAGGCCTCCTCTGAATTTCCACCCTGCCGAGGAGAGGCCAGGCCCCGGCCTCTCCCTTCCTCTCCCCTTCTTCCTGCTCCAGCTCTGGGAGGCCCTCTGGCTCTGAAAAGGCCGGATAAGTTAAGGGAAGACAGATGAGTTTGCAGGAGGAAGTCTGAAATACCATAGCTTGCCTATGCTTTTATTTATTTATTTTATTTTGTATCCCCTGACAGATTTTTGACACTGGGTAAGGCCCTTGTAGTAGCTACAAGCCTTCCAAGAGACCTAAGGAGAATCTAAACCACAAGAAGCAAGTAGAAGAACAGGCTACCTTAAGTTGCCTGCCCACCAGACCCTATTTCTAGCAGCACCCAAGTTCAGTCTCCTGGCCACTGGATGGGATGGCAGAAGTAAAGGCACATGCGTATGAGTCAAGGTCACCACTACTAAGCTTTAGCTACTTGGAAGACAGAGGTGGTGCTTTGAGAGGAGCCATCCCCTTTCAGCTAGGGAGAAGCAGAGCTGTTCTGAAAGTGGATGATAGGGCCTCAGCACCCAGGTGACTTTAGCAGGACCTTGTCAGATAATGCAGAGTGAGGTAGAAAAGAAGGCTCAAAGGAGGGTGCAACTGGGATCCTTCCCAAATTTCCATATCTCCTTCTGCCTTTTCTGCTTAGAAGATGTGCCTTGTTGGTTGTTTTAGTCTCCAGCCGGCAGCACTGTCTCCAAGAGACAGGGCAGTCAGGGTATGAGCTGAGTATGAGCCAAAGCTTCCAGACAAAGTGAGCAGAAACCCCTGATTGACTCAGTTTACAGCTCACTAATAGGCTTATTTCAACCTAGAAGATCAACCTTCTGTTTGTACACGTTGCTCTCTCTTTAGCCAGGCACATAGACCCTCAACACAGAAGCCTCTGCCTTCATTCCTGGGAAGATCCCTGAACGTGCATTAGTCAGGAAGTAGACAAAATGATAAAAAATTCTTTCACTAATTAATGTATATTCTACACATGAGCACATGCATGCATCATCTGATGCTAGTGAATTATTCTGACTTCTTTTTCTGCAGGCATGTCCACTCATATCAGTTTCTGATAGATTTGAATTGGCAGCAAACACATGAACATATTTGCATTTGGATGTCATTTTCAACTCTTTAGCCCTGTTACCTGTATAATTGGATACTTAGGTCTGTATCAGTTTCTAGCTTCACCCTATGTACACATCACATTTTACACAGACATAGGACTGTACCCCAGAGGCTCCACAAGGTTCGGACTACTAGGTGTTGTCAGATTTGAGCAGGCTTTTACTTTAACAATCTTTTACTTTTGTGCAACCTACAAAATTGGGAAATCTCAGATGTAATGCTTGGTATTTTAAAAGGAGGTGGCTATCCAAACATATTGATATCAGTCCAAATGCTTGAAAAGGAAGGATAATAGACTCATCAGGCCTGGTGTTCCTGTTCTTGCATAGAGAATAGAGGCCTGAGCTGAGGCACTCATTCCTTCTTGTCCCAGGCTTCTGATATTTATACACATTTTATCTAATGTGAAGACACACTTAAGAACTAATAAGTTTCCTATTTTGTATTTGCATGTTTATCAGAATACTGGGGAGATATCATTTGGGGACATACATTTGATTATATTTAATAAGTTCTTTAAATTTCTTTACGTTGAGCTATATTACACTGGCCCAAAATGCCCTGAAGGATACTCTTAGAAACTAAAAATTATTTCCTTCCTCTCTTTTAAGACCAGGTAAATAATATTTCAATTTAATATTAACAGTAATGAAGACATTTAGAAATGTTTATGAACTGCCCCCATCTTTTACAAGTAGACATATTGTTTTGTTTAGCTTTGTTTTTGGTGCTGGAGATTGAACCCAGGGTTTCATGTGTGCTAGGGATGCACTCTACCACAGAGCTAGACCCCCCAGCCCAAATCAACATATTTTTAATTTGAGGAGTATAATCATATAAAACTGTATTCAAGTGTGTTATTTTCCTAAAGGATATTTCAGGGACAAATGTACTCCTTTTTCAGAGTATACAAATATTTAAAGTCACGAAGCAAAACATAAAGACATATATTTTATTTTCTTCCCACTACAAATGCAACAGAGGCAACTTATATAAATATAGGAAAGCACCAAACTTCTTAGATATTTTCCATGTATAAAATAACTGTGCACAGGTCTGAGGATGTAGCTCAGTGTTAGAGTGCTTGCCTAGCATACTCAAGGTTCTGGATTTGATCCTCAGCACCATCAAAAGTAAAATTAACTAAAAATAAAAACTGAAGTACATATGCCTCTTTATGTATCTATGTATATGTTCCCTCAGTAATTATACCTAACACTGAATAAATTCCAAAAGAAACTTAACCTGTGAATTTCATCTTTTAATGGCCAACACTTTTTCCCTAGAAAATCATACTAAAAGGTACTTGTTTTCTTACTGTCTCAGAAAAGTATTTCTAAAGTGGCAACTACCTATTGTCAGTTTTCATGCTAATATTACCTATCCCTATTATCTTTTCAGACAGTCCTTCACATTATCTTCCTGGGTGTATTTACACAGTAGACATTTCTAGATTTTCCCCAGGCCTTGGGCTCTTCCCTCATCCCCTCACCTTCTGTAGGGAGGCCTTGGCATCCTAAGCCTCTGGCTTTTCTCTCCCTTCCTGGGAATGGCTTCCATTAATGGTTTCCATTAATCTGGGCTGAGGCTAGTCTTTAAGACTTGAGTGCTGTCTCAACATTGCTGGTTATAAAAATGGCTTCAAGTACAAGCGCATAAGTGAGGAAACAGAACAGTGAAGAATAAACGGGAGAGATTTATCTATCAGATAAATGGGCTCACCCAGAAAGTGGCCAAAGAGACAGACTCAAGACCTGAAAGCGGAATGGATGGTTAGCTGGGAAGAAGACTTGGGGTGGATCTTGATCGGCAAGCCTGCTCCTTACCAAGCTCAGGGCCAGGTCGCTGTCTTCGGTCCTGAAAAGTCTCTTCGTTGCAAACCACTTTGCCACTGGCGAAACTGCCCCTCGCAAGCTTCTTTCAGCCCTACGGGATCTAGCAAACCAGGCTCTCTGACCCTTACCCTGCTGGGAGGAGGACTTTTCCTCTTTGTTGATCCATAGGGTCAGGGGCTGACCCACTTGCAGTGGCCCCTATCTGCACAAGTCTCTCGAGATTCCAGGCCTGGGCTTGCTGCTCCAAGGTCTGTGGTCCGGCAAGGTCCCCTTGCCGTTCCTTACGCACTGGCACGAGCTTCTAGTCCCCGCCTAAAGGCCTTGGAGGCCACTGACCGCCTGCGCTCTGTTCCAGGGAGGCTGCCCGGTAGACAAGACACACAGGAACCAGTGCAGGGCGTGTCGGCTGAAGAAGTGTTTGGAAGTCAACATGAACAAAGATGGTAATCAGTACATCCCTTTATTCTAATGTTGATTGAGTAGTAAGTAAATTATATGTTCAGATAATACGTGGCACTCCTATGCATGTAAATCATCTCCTGAACAGAACACTTCTTTCCAGATGCTGGGAGCTGGCCTCGGGCTTTCAGTCGTATCCTCTTCGTCTTCACATGAGTCACCCACTCACCCCACTAAATTCCCATACCCAAATCGGAAACTTGCGCCCCCAAAGTATCCTCAGAAAGTCAGCGCTGCGGGAACCTCAGGCAGCTCCAGACACCAGAGCGGTGTTTCCCGCCTGACTCCTAGTTCCTCTTTTCGCTTCTTTTTGCAAACCTTGCGGCCACCCCCTAAGCCTGTTATCCTCCCTCAGGCTCACAATCTAGATAATCTCCCTGGGAGGAGATTTTGGGGGCTGAGAAATGGTGGCGTGTTGGAGGAGAGAGCGAGGTATGAAAGCGGGACATTCAAGCTCTCTTTTGCATATTCACAGATACCAAAATCAGTATGGCCATTAGGCGGGTCATGGTATTTTCAGTCTTTTCTCGGTTCTACAGGAAAGCGAGAAAGGGGTTGGAGAGGCAGGGTGACGTCATGGGTGCCTCTGACACCCAGCTCCCCTTCGGCTTCAGGATGCTTCCTGGGCGTAGCGCGCCGTCCAAGCCGAGTCCCCCGTCGTGGCCTGGGGGTACTGGGCGGGAGGGCAGAATGCGGTCTAGAGACAGGGTGCAGAGTGGGCCTTGCGGTGGAGGCGGCCAGGGCGGGTGGCAACCGCCTGAGGCACAGCGCCTATCGGGTGGATCTCCTTCCTCCGCCGCGCAGGAAGCAGGAGGGAGCGTCCAACCTGTTGAACTTGTGTATTGACAAGTTGTCAAGCTCGGCGGGCGGAAGATTGCCCTGAATTAATTTGTTTGTTTAAACTGTTGGTGGTAATTGTCACATCTCCCCTGCCTTCCTCCAGCGCACTCGGAGACAGGCTCTCCCAGGTCCCATCCCCCAGCGTCCCCGAGGCTCGGGTCCTTTTCTCCTGGGGCCTTGGAGGCCAAAGCCTTGGGGGCGGGTCTGGAGGTGGGGGGAGTTGTTCTTGGGCGGAGCTGGAAATGTCTGTACAGAGACTTTGTGCCTAGCTGTGAGTGACACTCCATCTCCCCGTCGTGGGGGCAAGGACGCTTTGCTACACCTGCCCTGTCTGTGGTTTCCTTGCTAGCCCCTGCGTGAAAATAGCCTTGAACCCACCGTGAACACTCCTAGTCTTGCTTTGCGAAGATACCCTTGGTGGGTACAGGCTCCTCTTTTTGGCCTCAGCTTCCTAATCCACAATATAGGAGTTAAACGCTATCAGAGCGCCTTCTGCCCTCACATTCCCTCTCCCTCCCTCTCTGCGTCTCTTGGGTGACTTGCCAGCCCTAATGTGACATTGGGATGGAGGCAAGAAGGCGCTGAGCACAGAGTGGCCAAGTGTGGCGGCGTCTCTGATCCTGGATGTGTTGTCTGTCTGTTCATCTCTTCAGCTGTGCAGCACGAGAGGGGTCCTCGGACATCCACCATTCGCAAACAGGTGGCCCTCTACTTTCGTGGACACAAGGAGGAGAACGGGGCAGCCACACACTTCCCCTCGGCCGCTCTGCCCGCTCCGGCCTTCTTCACCGCGGTCACACAGCTGGAACCACACAGCCTGGAGCTGGCCGCAGTGTCCGCCACTCCTGAGCGGCAGACTCTCGTGAGCCTGGCTCAGCCCACGCCCAAGGTCAGTGGCCTTGTTGGGCCGGAAGAGACTCAAATCGAGCGGAGGGTGGAGTAAGGCTGAATTCTTCCGAATTATGATGGGGTCTGGCAAAAGACTTCCTAGGCTCTCACCTTTAGGCCTCCCACTCTCCCCTTTGAGCCAAAAATGCTCAAACTTTAGAGTCACCCTCTGAGTGGCTACAAGTGTGGACTACCAGGCCCATAACCCAAAAATTCCCTTTCAGCAAGTTTGTGTTGGAGGCCAAAAGCTTGCAACTTTCAGAAACCCCACTGGTGATTGGTGCTGGAGTGGAGCCTTATCCAACCTCAAAGGGGCAGCTTTAGGTGTTCCCAAAGGCCTGAAGAACAAACCTTGGTTTTAGAAGAAAGCAGCTGATTTCATCTGGAATAAGGGCCCCTAGTTGTGAATCTCTGGGATCTATTTATTATCTTGGGCAAAGTGGTGGGTCTCGCTGGTGCAAGAGAGAAGTGTGGAGCTCACATGGTTACTGCTCGGGTTACTGCCTTCAGAGTCACAATCAGGACTTAAACCAAGATTGAGCCCCAACTAGCAGGGCCACATCCTGAACCACCTGGGAAGGCGCCACCTAGGGACTACTTTTCCAGGCCTCCTGCTGATATCTTCCAAGGTTCCCATTCCAGAGGGAGAAGGGCCTGGGATTTTCCCCAGAGGAGGGCCAGCTGCAGCCCCACACTGCAGGGAAGCCAAACACCTGGGCACATACACACACACACAATATTTAATATTGCTTTCTTACCCTTGATGTGTATAATAAGCTTGGAAAAGTAGTGTTATGAATATGTTGTCAGTTATGAATGGGAATGCTCTGTGAATGATTAAGATGTCTAATTGAAATATTTCCATAATATACTAATCCTTTCTAAAAATACTCATATGCATATTTGTGTTTGGGATGCCTATTAATTTATACTTTTTTCACATCTATTTTTATTTACACAAATGCAAGCAGCTCTTGTCTAAATTGGAAGCCAGGCCTAGCACTTGGCTCAGCCCAATGAAAATTTCCTGTAGGGGATAGAAAAGCCAGACACCCCTCTGGAAGGGAGAAGCCCCCAAAGAGTGGAAACAGGACTTCCTCAATAAGCATCATTTCCAAAACTCTATAGATACAGATGTTAGGTTTTTACTCACCTATGGTCACTGTACATTTAAGGGGAGTATATAGATTTCTTTCCATCCCCTCCCCTGCTTTAATTAGAAAATTGAAATGTTGGCAGTTCTTACTATTGTTTCCTCACGTCCAGGTGTCTCTCTTTCTTCCCCTCCTAGTACCCCCATGAAGTGAACGGGACCCCAATGTATCTCTATGAAGTAGCCACAGAGTCAGTGTGTGAATCAGCTGCCAGACTTCTTTTTATGAGCATCAAGTGGGCTAAGAGTGTGCCAGCTTTTTCCACGCTGTCTTTGCAAGACCAGGTATGATCAACAGGACACAGGGGTCTTGTGAGAAAGGGGGTTGGGAAGGAAGCCACAGTACTCAACCATATCAAATGGTACAATACCTGCATAGATCACCAAGGTAGGCATGCATTTTTAGGCACAATGAGGAAAACATATATTTTTATCATCATATTTCTGAAGATTCAAATTATCTACCTATGGAATTGTTAGTAAGAAATGCAATTATGTTATTTCAGAAAAGCTGGATCTGGTCTATGAAAAATGTATAGAAGAACATTATCTCTTTTTTAGTTTAATTGAAACATCAAATTCTAAAATGTTAATGCTTTTTAAAACCATTGATAAAAATAGTGTTCTCTTGGGAACATTGGTGAACTATGAGAAACAGAAGGTGGTAAGAGTATTCACCCATGAGATTTTTGGAATTAGTCTCATTATATTATATTCTCAGCTTCATA
The DNA here is from genome assembly GCA_020662805.1 of Glaucomys volans. Classification (NCBI taxonomy): domain Eukaryota; kingdom Metazoa; phylum Chordata; class Mammalia; order Rodentia; family Sciuridae; genus Glaucomys; species Glaucomys volans. The sequence goes on from JAJEJO010004114.1 coordinate 66,684, forward strand.
TTCTCCACTGAGATTTTTTAAAGGTTTTGACTATTGATTCATCTGCATATAAGATTAAAGGGCACATTTCACATCTCCTGCAGGCTAGAATCTTCTGTAATTCTTTAAGTGTTTTAAGGGATTTTGTAAACAAATAGGCATTTTGTGTAATTCTGTGGTTATAAATGACATTCAGAGGCAGGAAAATTATGTGCAGCTAAAAATTGCATTGTGCCAAACCCTTTATTGTTGGTAGGAATATCAGTAATGGCCCCTGTCAGCATTTTCCTAACCTTAAGGGAAAGAAAGATGAGGCATTCACAGCCATTGACTATTACCTATGCATTCACAGAAATTTATGAGAAATTTCCCAAAAAGCTAATATGTAGTTTTTTGGGGTCTATCCCTGCCCATGCTGGAGATGAACCCAGGGCCTCTTGCTGGCCGTTGCTCTACCACTAAGCTATGCCCCCAGCTTTAATAAGTACTTCTAAAAGCTAACGATTTAAATTTTCATTTCACACCCAATAAAAGCATAATAGTGAGCTTTAATATGAATTATGTTTCCTTCAGAAAGACTGGGAAGGGCTGGGGATGTAGCTCAGTGGCCCTGGATTCCATCCTTAGTATCACAAAAACAAAACAAAGACTGGGGCAATGTACTAAAAACATTTAATCTTCCAGCATGAAATATATTCAGAATTATATAGTTTACCTTGCACTTTATAATTATTATTTTCTGTACTTAATACAATAAAACTAAAAAATAATGCATTTGAAAGTTCAACCTTTCCATTTATTTGTGATTTTGGGAACAAGCCTTTATGATTCTCAGCTCCCCAAAGGAAATTCTTTCACATGAATCATTCAGAATTGGCTGAGTTTTGAGAGATTTTTCAAAATTAGAGATTTTTTTCAAGCCAGTTAGATCCTATCTTTGACCAGGGTTACTGGTTGGCCCCACCCATTTGCTCTGTTCATGTGTATATGTGTTTGTGTGCGTGCAAATTGGCTATATTTTTTTTCTCAAAACAAGTATTTGTAGACTCTTTCATCCAAACAGAATTTGCTTACTGTCTGCCACTTAGCCCTTTGGTGGAAATCCTTCGACAATAAGCAAACCGCAGTGAAGTGGAATCCAGTGTATTAATTTGGGAAAGGAGACAGATTTTCATTTTAAATATTCAGTAGCACATTTTATTAGAATGAAAATGACAAGCACCTTGATGCTGTCCACTTATGAGTCTCAGAAAAATCAGGCAGCGAGATGAGGTAAACTCAGCAAAACCCGATTAACATAATTATACCCTGATTTCCCGCACGCCTCTTGGGAATTAGTGATCTCTCTCCCAGCCCAGCCCCCTCAACCCTCCAGGAAGATGGGGACCCACACTTGTCAGCTTAGTCGGGAATCCTCTCCCTGACAATAATAGCATTCTGTACCAGGGGAGTCCACCTGCCATGCTGCTGCTGGTATTTCTTAGATCCTGGATCTCTGGAGAAGTTTCTAGGTGGTCAAGAATGGGTGGATATAAGGACGACAGGGGTAAATCCTTTTCTGAGAGAAGCAAACTTTGAGGAATTGGAATGGCTGACTCTCAAATGCATGTGCATATCCATAGGCACCTTTTCAAAAAGGAAAATATGGAAATAAGAAAAAGCTAGACTATTTGGACAAAAAATTACCAAAGACAGGCATTTAAAACACTTTAAAATAATGGAAATTTACATACTGGAATTGTTTATAAATTTATAAATTACACACTATATTATATTATACATCTATTGTATGACAGCTGATGCTTTTGGAAGATGCTTGGAGAGAACTGTTTGTTCTAGGAATAGCACAATGGGCCATTCCGGTTGATGCTAACACTCTACTGGCTGTATCTGGTAAGAATTGCACAATTTAATGACTTTGTTGTAGAAATTACCATAAAAATACATTACTGAAAAAAGAACAACATGTAAAGAATAACAAATTCCTGCTGAACAATAGAGTATACCTGTCATTTATAAATCTATATTTAAATGCAAATAATGTTGTTTTGTTGTATTCATGACTGCTTGCATTGTTATTTAAATGCAAATTACTGTGTTTGTTATCATCCAAGAGAAGATTTTATATTAACTTTCATACAATATAGCCAGTTTACATGGAATCAGATATCTTAGAGTGACAATTGAATAGATATTGATATGCAAGATTTTGTCAAAAATCAATATTAAATCATGAAAATGCCTTCATATTAGAATATTTATCCCATATTTTTATTCTAGGCATGAATGGTGACAACACAGATTCCCAGAAGCTGAACAAGATCATATCTGAAATACAGGCTTTACAAGAGGTGGTGGCTCGGTTTAGACAGCTCCGGTTAGACGCTACTGAATTTGCCTGTCTGAAATGCATTGTCACTTTCAAAGCTGGTAAGTAAACCCACATCCCTGTCTCTTCTTCTCCAGTGTTGCCATCTCATTAATTCAGCCACCTCAAAGTCTAGATTGACCTTCACAAAAAGAGGTGATGTTTTCAAGGAAGCTGATCCGATTAGGTTGGCCCCATCTTCAATGGCTGTGGGGACCTGCATGCTCTCCTGGTGGGCATCCATTTCCAGAGCAGTGCATTCCCACAGTATTTCCTGTGTTGCCTATCACAGTTTCCTGGTCTTCACTTCTAGTTCCTACACACAGTGGTTCTGAACTGAGAAGTTTCCGGAATGCTGCCGCCATTGCAGCTCTTCAAGATGAGGCTCAGCTAACTCTCAACAGTTACATCCATACCAGGTGACTCTTGTTTGTCTTGAACATGTACTTAAGAAAATTGCTTCCATTGCGAATGTGCAAGCAGGCAGGAATAAGCCAGTTTAAACATTGTGACTAATTATCCTGTTGCCAACCAGTTAATTTAGTTAGAATTTATGTCCTCACCTCTCTCTCAGGGTGGGTGAGAGGAGCAAATCAAATTAGGTGATCAAAGTGAAAGCATTATTAGACACATTATGGCTGTCCTGGATGAACAAGTCGATCAACCAAAATAGTTAAACACATTTCTGTGAATGGATATGGGAAGGATCAAAAGTCAAGTCTAAAGTTTTATGGTTGGTATATTAAATGGTGGTTACAAAGGTAGATACCTTTTCTTAGATGCCAATCCCAAATCGAAGGACCAGAGAACTTTCTAGAGAAGCCATCTTCACCCCTGACATAACTGCTACTTGACTTCAGTGATGGGTAGCTCTTATTTTGTATAGTAGCACCCACAAGGTTACTTCTGACCAACAAGCGCCCTCTGGTAGAGGCTGTCCTCATCTATTTGTAGAAACTCTTCAACACTGAGACGCCAGCAGTGGGCAAGCCCACCAAGAGATGTAGACTTTCTGAATTCCATTTTCAGATGCAAAAATCAAGCAACAGAGCCTCTCTAGCTTCCTAAGATAGGACTGTGGTGGATCTACGGTAGAACAGAATTGCTATTCTTGTTTATTTTCTAGATTGATCTGTAAAAGGACCTGGGAAAGCCTGTCTCCATCATCTCAACATCAGCCATAGACACTATGGTGGGAATAGCTACATGAAATGGGTAGAGGCCATTAGTGCCTCCCACACATGAGGAGTCAGAGAAATCCCAAGTCAGCCCTCAGTTTGAGGTGATACCATTTCTGCTAGGATCTCCTTATTCAAATTCACAAATCCTCTTTTGAAAGTTGAATGAATAAAAGCTTACCTCCCCATGGAATATCTTGAAACTATATTGAAAGATAGTGCACGTGTATATGTTTTTCCAAAGTCAAATGCCATGATTTGAAATACAAAATCCATATTGAATTTCAGAACATATGTATAGTAACTCTTAATGTTTGTTCAAAATAATGAAATGAACAAAACAAAATGACAAATGGACTAGTATGTAATTTGGGCACTTTTCTCCCACTAAAAACTGACCTTTGACATTCAGAGCTGATAGGATATTAAGAGTACCAGACTGAGAAGAATGTGATACTCAGCCTTTGGTTCTGTTGAGCCTTGGCTGAGTACTACTCACCACGCACAAGGCTCCAGGTGGAGACTGTGGGATACCAGAAAGACAAAAGACATGCCCCTTTCCATCATGTGCAGTGGGCAGGGATGTCACTCCAGTTCAGACCAGAGAGGAGAGAAAAGTAAAATGGGAAGTTGGAGAGATTAAGTGGAAGGCAGTGAGGAAAACCTGAAAAGGCTGACTGATCTGAGGTGGTCCTGAATGGTGGAAGGATTCCAGCAGGGAAAAGGGGGTGCAGTGAGCCAGTGGAGGAATAGATGGCAGTGTTGTGGGAGGTGCCAGAGAAGTGTTCCAGTGGGAGGGCTGGGAGCCTAGCACACAAGGAACTGCCAAGAGGGTGGCCCAGGAGAATTCCACAAGTGAACACCAACCTATATAAGAAAAACAACTAGTGCACAACATCTTCCCCACTCCTCAAACAAGGAAATGATCTGCAGAAGGAATACATCTGCTTTGGCACTGAATTCTTATTTCATGATAACAGCTATGCTATAGCTTAATATCTAGGGTCACACATGTGACAGAAATGACCCTGCCTGATTCCTGAGCTCTTTCAAATTAATGAATGTTCTTTCCTCCAGCACTTTCTTGTCTAGAAAAATAAAATCTGAAATTGAAATGAAAAATGAATGTGTAAATTGAGCTAGTTGTTACAGCTCTGTAAGCTATTTCTCTATCTAGGGCATAAGGAAAAGGCTAGAAATTGGCATCTCACAAAACTATATTATAACTGAAGTTCAAATACAGGAACCTGTGGTAGACAGGAAACATTTCAAATGGAAAAGACACTTCTTGTTATTTATGCTAA
>JAJEJO010004114.1:71612-81781 GCA_020662805.1 Glaucomys volans
CACACACACACACATTGCTACTGTTTCTGGGTAGTGCATTACTCCACATGTAATAGACAATTAATTCTTGTTGACTGACATTAACCAGCCTTTTCCCAAATAGAGAATAAAGGAAGTATGTGAGTAAATAAGTGGAAAACTATTCATAGAAAATCAAGAGTTAATTGTCTATGGACGGCTGGGGATATGGCTAGTTGGTAGAGTGCTTGCCTCGCAAGCACAAGGCCTGGGTTCAATCCCCAGCACTGCAAAAAAAAAAAAAAAATTGTCTATGGATTCTCCAAAAATTCATGCCTTCTGAGCATCATTATTTCCCACAATGGTTTCTTACCATGGGCAATGGTCAGCATGTGGGGTGGATGCTGCCGACATGGTGCAGATTGTCTAGGCAGCCTCTGCCTCAGGCCCTCTGCATGAAGAAAAACTGTTGAAGAGAGAAAGTGGCCGAAGTGAAAGAGAGACATGAGCCTGGGGATTACTTTCTACGAACCCTAGCAGATACATTTAGCAGGAAAGAAAAATGGTGGATTTCATGTTTTTATGTTTTCTTTTGTTTTAATGTAGATAAGCTTCATTATTTTCCTATCACATTATTAAATGTGGTCTGATGGCCCCTGTCCATGGTGGTCATTCATGAAGCTGGGCAGTGTAAAAGCCAAATGCGGTCCTCAGAGACCCACAATGAATTATAAGCCTAGTATCCAGTTGAAGAGAGAGATTCTTATTTGCCCAAAGCTAAGAGACAAGAATGAAAGTTGCTCTCCTGGGCTCGATCTTCAGAGTGAAGATACCGGGCAATTAAACACAGCTACCAAACCCCTTTGAAGGAATTTTGATATTGTGGTTTCCAGCACCTTGTAGACTGGGCTGAATCTGGCTTAGTCACAGAGCATGTCCTGCAGCCTGTTTTTTTTAGGTGGCTTGTTTCAGTGGAGGGACCCCTCCTTGTTGAGTGAACTGATACCTGATTTCAAGCTGTTGCCTGAAGAGGTACAGGAGCTGCAGTGAGGAGGTGGCTTACAGGCATCTAAAGACAGCAGGAAATTGAACTTGCACATCTGAGTACAGATGTATGTTGGACATCAAGAGAGGAAATTGTTAAGCAATTTCTCACATCTTTAATTATATGCCAATTTCATTGACATGAAAGTTGGGTGGCACTGCCACCCAACAGAACTTAGTCTTTAATTTGCAGTGTAATAAGGATGGAATTATTCCTGGGAGTGACTAAGTATAATGCCTGAATAATAATTTGGAGAATTGCTTAGAAAAAGAAACCATTTTATTTGAGGGAAGGAGCCTTGTGAAGGAATCTTGAGAACTAGAAAATGTGGGTTCCATAGTTATCTTTATCAGCAGCACCATGGTCATTTTCTACAGTGGCAATATTAAGTTTATTATTTGGCTTAAAGTTAGTATCATGTTTCTTAAGACTGTTCTCTCTCTGGAAAAAATGCAACCCCTTTGCTAATGCAGAGAGAGTCATCATGTGATTCTGGCAGTGTTATTTATGTTCTCAATGTCTCAAGTAGTCCATCTGCAAGACAGGATCAGTAGTGCCTGTCCAGAGCTCTCCTGCAGGGTAGTATGTTATTCAAGAGGCCTACATCAGGGAATTATACTGGAAATGGTGTGTGTTCAAGTACAAGATGTTGATTCCCATTAGCAATGGGCTCTGACATTGCTCTCATGGCTTCTCACATTCCAGATACCCCACGCAGCCTTGCCGCTTTGGAAAACTCCTGTTGCTTTTGCCAGCTTTACGTTCTATTAGCCCGTCAACCATAGAAGAAGTGTTTTTCAAAAAAACCATTGGCAACGTGCCAATCACAAGACTGCTTTCAGATATGTACAAATCCAGTGATATCTAAGCTCTCAAAGTACCCACTTTTCAGGATGGGACAGTATCAGATGAACTTCTACCCCTGGAGAACAAGCCTCAACTAACAAACCCTTCAGGAAGCAGAAACCTGGGAATGTGTAGCCTTCAGGAAAAAATGCCAACTGACACACAACAGTTCCAGTAGCTATGACCTGCTGCCTCTACCAGGGCAGGGCAGCCAGGAAAGAAAGGGTGTGCAAGAGGACTTCGTGGCAGGAAGTCACAGCTGCCCTGCCCTAGAAGGGGCAAACTGGGGGCTGCCACAGGCCGAGCCATTCTGCCTCTGACCTGGAAGATCTGGTTGAGCTTCAAAAGCTGAAAGACAAGTTGTACTTTCCTTTCTTTTTTAGTACATATAGTTGGGTGATCCAATATAGCTCTGTGTATAACATCATCCTGCAGCCTTCAGAACTGTTATGTTGGAGAATTTATTTTAAAAAGAATGGTTAGGTTTGAAATCAAAAGTATTATCAAAAGTTTCCCTTCTATCGTAATACATCATTAAGTGGCCTTCAGAACCGAGTTAATACGTGAAAAGTAGCTTATGCTGTGTGATTTGCTTTTCCTCTGTCTCCTCCCCCCCCCCCTTTTTTTTTTTTTTTTTTTTTTTTTTCTTCTTCTTTTTTTTTTTTTTTTTCCTTTTTCTTCTCTTTTAATACCATAGGCCAGGCAACCTTGTCAAAGGAATTGGTGGACAAAAACGAGATTCTCACCAGGACTTCAGGTTGGGTAACATCTCAAAAATAGAAGAGCTTTATTAAAAGAACACAAGTCGAGGGAGGATGAGTAAAAACAGCAAAACCAAATAAAGTGGAGATGAGTGATTGAGTGAGGCAGATTGCTGTCCCTTTAAGGTCGTGCTGAAACCAAAGGCAACAGGGTCCACACTTGTGGTTCAGCAAGTCACAGCAGACAGTAAACAAATGCGGACACAATGCCAGAAGGAACTTCAAGGAGATGAGCGCTAAGCAGTTTCCCTATTGATCCATTGCTAACAACCTGAGACTCTTCAATGCCTTTCAGAAAACTCTGGTTTCTAGTAAAGCCTTGAATGCACACACACACACAAACACACACACACACACCCCACATCATTCTACGCTATAAGCTGCTCCTTTGGTATGAATCTATACTTATGGAAATGTAGAAACAAACATTTTTAAATAGCTGCTGTACTTTTCACATTTTGATTTATTAGGTACTAGCACTGAGAAGAAAATTTCAGCACTTGGATTATCATAGGAGGAGTAAAACTTTTCTTGTACAAAGTGAATTAACTGATTTGTGAAGTTAAAAGGTTGTACTCATTGTATTTACAAAGAATAAAAATATATTGAATTTAAATGAAATCTGCCTGATTTCCTCGCCACCCTCCCTGGTGGGTCCCCACTCACCAGATATGAGGTGGCAGCAGCGACAGCTGGTGTTAAAGCTGAGGCTCAGAGCACCCAGCGCAGAGCAGAAGGAACCGAACTACAAAGGCAATTTCCTTTTTACAGTGAATCCCATTTGTAAAATGATGAATAAAGAACTAAAACATAAGATTCCGTTCTCTACAGCTCTCAAATGTAATTGCATCTGTTAGAAAAATTGCTGTGTGAGGAAGAAAGAGGCCGATTAACGGTCTTCATTCCCTCCTCTGTTTCCAACTCTCTTGCCAACATTTCAGTCCTGACCAGGAACTTGATATCATGGAATGATCAAAAAGATAAAGCACGAAGAAGTCCACTGTTAAGTGAGATGTGGAAGGAGCAAGAGAAGGCCTGTCAGATGTTCCCAGCAAATCTCAGGACACTGCTCCCAGTGCCAGAGGCCAGTGGTGGAAATCCAGGCGCCCAAGGTCATGGCGCTGTGGGCTGCAGGGTGTCAGCCCCAGCGAGAGTTGCTTGCCCTTCTGCCCTTGGATAGAACGACCTTGCAGACTGTATGTGTGAAAGCTCCATCAGTCATGCAGTTCTCTGCTGATTCCACAGAAAAAAGCAAGGTTGGACCGAGGAGGTAGCTCAGTGGCAGAGCACTTGCCTAGGATGCATGAGGCCCTGGGTTTAATCCCAAGTCTCTCCCACACACACTCCAAAAACAGAAAACCAGAGGGGTACTCAAATATGTTTATAAGAATGTTCCTTGTAAATCTGTTTATATTTAACAGCTAAATGTCCATCAACAGACAATAGATACATTGGGGTAGATAGAGAGTGTAGCTAAAGGGAATGACTAAGGCCCACATTTCACCATGAGTCTTTTTTTTTTTTTTTTGAAGGGAGGTATCAGGGACACTTTACCACTGAGCCACATCCCCAGCCCCACTTTCTAAAATGTTTTTTTTAGAGACAGGGTCTTCCTAAGTTGCTGAGGTTGGCTTTGAACTTGAGATCCTCCTGCCTCAGCCTCCTGAGCCTCTGAGATTACTGGTGTGCACCACCATACCTGGCTTCACCATGGGTCTTGAGGGGATGGGAGAAGTGAATTGCAAAGGATGCATACAGCTTGGCATCATTTACATTAGGTTTTACAATTCACAGAACAATACTAGATAATGTTTATGGGTATATAAATGTATAACCAACATTAAAAATGAGCATGAATATTTAAGATAAATGATAACTCAGGATAGTGGTTACCTCTGGGTATTGATGGGATTGATGAGGGACACCAAGAGGATTGCCAAATGTTTCTTTAATGGTTTATTTCATAAGGGAAAAAGAGTGATACACCTATGAGATCAAAGATAAAATTTGGCAAACTGGGTGATGGGTCTGAGGGTGTATTAGTATTATCATGTACTAGTTAAGTTTCAATACTGCTGGCTAACAACCCCAAAAGTTTGTAACAACAAACTTAATTCCTTGCTCACAGGATTGCCTGTCAGTTTTGACTCTGCAAGGCTTGGCTCCAGGGCTTCCTCATTGAGGACTGTCAGCAACTTCTTCTCATGACAGCAAACACAAGTGCAAGAGGCTGAACTAACCATGCAAATGCATTTAAAGATGCTACTTGCCTAGAGTTGCTCACTTTTCACTGGCCAAATTCAGACATAAGGCCAAACTCAACATTCTCTTCCTGTGGAGGTGGGACAAGGGGAGGAGATTCACTGAACCATAATAAAATCTAGTACAGTCATAATCTTCTTCAAGTAGTCTTGGTAAAATTAAAAGGCAATAAGATTCCTGTGACAAGTCATAGGATACTGATTCCCTCTGGAATGTCTTTGTCTGGGGGCATCTCTGCCATTACAAACAAGAACCGAATCTGGCTCTCAACTTTTGAAAAGGCCCAGAATTTTAAAAATAAGTAGCAGTTTCTTCTGGGATTTGGGGATTTCTATTGGATGGAGCCTCAAGATGGTTTCCTTGGGTACGTTAAGACCCTACCTACTCGCCTGGTTTTAAGATGAACATCCCCTAATGGCTGATGTTGTAGAGGAAGTTCTACAATGGTCTCTGAATATACAGATTCAAAATATACAATTTGAATGCATAAACAAGAGATAAAGAGCCTGGCTGAGAGATCACTGCAGTCAAAAACTGCAGAACTTCTTTGGCAGATGGATTTTCCAAATCTTGGAGGGTCCTTTCTCAAGGTTTTTTGTATATCACAACTCTTGGGTAGAAGTCTTATATTTGAGTTTGAATGACTTTTACTTGTGCTTTGATGCCAGGGAAGAGGGAGAACAGGAAATGTGCTCAGTAACTGAATGGAGACTTTCAAATTATTTTACTTACAGTTCAAAATTTTTAATCAAATTGAGAAACCCAAGAACTGAGCCCATTGGCCAGAGACGTGTACATGGCTGCCTTCCTTAATCATTTTTATAAAAATGGAAACACACTACTTTTCTGCAATTTTTTTGTGAGCACATGCATGCACACGTGTGTGTGTGTGACTATCTTCTGGTGGGTACACAAGGCTCTATCTCATTCCATTTATCTGCCTAGTATTCCATTTTACAATGCACTATAGTTTTTCCAAGTAATTCTTTGTTGATGGGCTTGGATTACTTGCAGTTTTTCACTAAAACAGATTAAACTGCAAAGAACCAGCCTTCTATGTACACTTTTGAGGACTTGTGGGAGAATTGCTGTAGGATAAATTCTTAGAAGTGGTGTTTCTGGGTCGAAGATTATATGCATTTTTAATTTTGATAGATACAGCCAAATGGCTCTCCAAAAGGGTTGTATCAATTTGCACTCCTGCCAAGAGGGTATGAGAGGGCCCATTTCATTGCTCAGAATTTAAAAGTGCTTAATCAGACACAGGCTTGATGAACACTTCAGAAGCTATTAGAAAAATACAGAGAATGCATATGTTTCTATTATGAAAATGCCTCTTTTACAATGCTTATTGGACTGGCTAAGTAGGTCTCATCCTGTTCCCATAGTCAGGGAACAGGGTGAGACCTGTTCCCCCATATTTCCAGCGTAGGCCTATTCTTTGTGAACTTTTGGGAGTATCCATGTCACAATGGAGATCAAGAGAAAGTAGGAGAGTGAAATAGAAGTAGCTTGTCTAGTGTTTTCTATTACTAAAATACTGCTCTAAGAACCCCAGTTACTTGGGGGTAGAGTGTAGTAGCTCAGTGGTACAACATGTGCTTAGCATATATGAGACCTTTCCCAGCACAGGTGGAAACCAAAGAACAATAACTCTCTATAACTAAATACCTCTAAATAACCTTTACCACAAATGCCAAATGGTTTATTTTCCACATGGTCTGTATTTTTAATGTTGCGAGATTTTTGGAACTCATTTTGGAACATGAAGTAGTCTTTTTCTCTGAATACTGCTGACCTCCACAGACACTGTTCAGGAAGGTCATCAGCACTTTCAGCTGCACACTGTCAGCTGGGCTTGTCAGCAGTGTGGCAGGGAGCAGATTCTCAGATGAAGAAACCAGGATGTTGCCACATATCCTGGGCATCTTTGTGACGTGACAAAGTGGTGCAGTGCTTTGCTGGGAAGCCATGAGTGGAGTCAGTGTATTGAGGATGCTGAGGTCATAGGAATTTTTTTTTTTTTTTGGAACCAGGGATTGAACTCAGGGGCCCTCTGCCACTGAGCCACATCCCCGGCCCTATTTTGCATTTTATTTAGAGACAGGGTCTTACTGAGTTGCTTAGGGCCTCGCCAAGTTGCTGAGGCTGGCTTTGAAATCAAGATCCTCCTGCCTCAGCCTCCCAAGTCGCTGGGATTACAGGTGTGCACCACCGCGCCCAGCATCAGTTTAATCTTCAGAATGACACTGGTATCTCTAATACAGGCCAATCTCTGTGTCGCAGGACACTGAGACTTAGATTCCTCTTCCATGAAGCCTAGATGACAAGCCATAGATTCTGTCCCACTAGTGATCAGTCCAGAGCATCTTCTCCCCAGACACGAGCCCAGCAAAAGGAGCAGTGGCCTGGGTGAAGAAGCTGGGGTTCTGGTTAAGACCAATGTGATCTTGGGTAAGTCAGTTCTCTGCACCTCTGGGCTTTCATCTGTGAAAGGGAGTACTAGGCTCAGTCATGTCTAATCCTGTGCTCTCTTCTGTTCTAACACCTTATCATGGAGCCAGGAGACTACCAGAAAATTCTTCTTGGTGGCAAGAACTAATCAGAGTAAGGACGTTTCCAAATGTACTCAACCTTGGCTACTTGTCCCACAAATTGTTCTTCATTTAAACATGTCCTTCTCAATCTTGGCTGCACGTGGAATCACCTGGGAGCTTTTAAAATTCTCAGTATCCTGATAGATTGCAGACCAATTGCACTAGCATCTCTAGCATGGGGCCCAGGCATCAGGGTTTTTTTCCCTTTGTTTGTTTGTTTGTGGGTTTTTTTGGGGTAGAAGGGAGGTATTGAATCCAGGTCCTCTTGCATGATAAGCACACACTCTACCTTCAGTATTTTTAAAGCTTCCTAAGTGACTCCAGGGTCAGAACCCAGGGAAGTGGTATATCTTCAGACTCCTGGATCATTGGTGACCCTCATCCCTTTCCTGGTTGCTCTCCCCCTACTCTCTGATGACCTTTTAAAAAGTTAATTCTTCGCCTTCTTTTCCTGCTCTGGCCTGTCATTGAACTCGCCCAGCTGATTGTGGCGCTTGTGATTGAGAACCTCTTCTGACCGCTTCCCTTTCCCCAGAAATTAACGTGATCATTAAGGCTTATAATTTCACTCACCAGTGCTATCAATCAAGGGGCTGCAAAAACGGAGTTAAGAGTCCTTTTGTAATTGGCAGCAGCCTGTGATTCTGAGCAGAGCATCCAGGGTCTGTGGGGAGGCTGGAAAAGGGGAGGGCCTGGTGTGCAGGGAGGGGCTGTGTCCCTGGGCTGACTCCCAAAGCTTTCCCCAGGGACTAGCAAACTGCTGTCTTCATCTTCCCTGAATGTCAAAATGAGGAAGCCAGTTCTTGCCCATCCCAAGCTCTCTGCAAGAGCAAGGGTCTCTCCAGCTTCGCTGCAAAGGGGAAGATCAGTGGATTCCTTACACACACCGGGCAACCCATGTCTGGTTGGGGAGGAGCAGTGGATTCAGATTATCTCTAGTTCAAAAGTGGGGTTGAGGCTGTCAGACCCAAGAGGGTGATATATTCCTGCCTGGACCCCATTTTTAGTGATACTTTGGAACCTCATAAACTACAACTGAGCCCAGAGCAATGCATACTTGGCCCCCTCTGTGCTGCCTAGGTGACCCCAAGTTTCTTCCTGCAAGCAAAGTAGCCACATGATGAGACTATCCCTGGGAAGAGGCTATTCTCCTCCTGGGAGGGCTAGGCTGCCTGATGTCCTTTCTAATATACACGAAGCCTTATGGAACACTTGATACATACATGGTAGATGGTATGTGGGCCAGAGGAGAAGAGATGGCTATTTTATTTAAAATATAACACTATAGCAATGTGCAAAGTGACCTTTTTTAACATAATACTACACACATATCTTGAGGGGAAAAATCACTTATAATTCACTTCCCCAGTGCAACCATTTTCATTTTTACCTATTTTTCTAGTTTGTGCACATGTACCTATATGTTAACATCTCTGTAATCAGAGTGAACATGTTTTGCATTCTGACAGCCCTCTTAACATTCTATCATTGACAGTTTTTATTAGCAGCTATGAACTCTCAGAATTCCTTTTGGTGTTCTCATAATAATTCTGTTACTTGGTGTATGCCATGATTTACCAGCCATTTGCTGTTTTGGACAATTAGGCTCAACAAAAATGTCTAACAAAATAAATGCACAATCTAAGAAATAGCATGAAAAAGACCTACCCACTGAGACTGTCTAACATGCAGATTCCTGGTTCCTACTTCTTGAGATTGGGACTCAAGTGGGAGGCGGGGCCTGGAAATTTGCATTTAGCAATCCTGATACAACTATTGCCAGCTCCATACTTCCTGAAACACTCCTTGAGACTTGCCCTGAATTTACTCAAGGAACACCAGCAACAACAAGAGACACCAAGAGAAATCACTTTCATCTTGAGCTCTTCCAATTAGCACCAAGATTGAGCACAAAATTGAAGTAAATGTCTCTTCAAAATTTGGGTCACACTGCAGCTTCTATCCCACCTGGCTGTTCATTGATATTTGCTGGACACTGGCTCTCCCACAAGGCAGTGTCACTGGACATGTGTCAATAGTGTGTGAGCCCTAGTCACAATAGCAACTTTTGAAAGGTGAACAGTGCCCAGAAAAATCACTGGGGACGTGGGAACTCATGCAACAAGTTTTATTAGGCAGACAGTGTCTGCCCTGAAGAGAGAGAGAGAAAGAAAGAGAGAGAAAATGAGAGAGAGCATGAGAGCAAGAGTGAGAGAGTAAGTGAGATAGGAAGCAAGAAAGAGTGAGAGAGTAAGAGGAGAGAGGCAGATGACCAGTGTGCCTGCTCTCAGGGCTGAGGGAGAGAAGAGAAAGGGCAGAAGATGGTGCTGATGCCTCTTTTGAATGGTGTAGTTTTGACGGGCTGATGATGTTCTAGCCAATGGCTGCCAAGGATGTTTGCAGGCAGATGACCAAAGGCTGCTGAGGGTATTTGGGAGTGGATGAGCTGGGAGTGGGGAGGGATAGCTCCAGCGAAAGGGTGGGGTGGTCAATAGTGCAGCTTTATTATAACTTGTTCTAGGAATTCAATAGTCCAGTGGTAGCTACTTGGGTGGGCTATGTCTCCTCTACCTGCAGGGGAAGAGTGGGAGATCTGAGCAGTCAGCTTAGGGGAGGGGTCCAAGAAGGATGATTTGGCTTACCACTGGGCCCACCATGGCACCCAGCAGCCCGGCCCTCTCCCTATGTACACACAGGTTC
>JAJEJO010004114.1:97011-159188 GCA_020662805.1 Glaucomys volans
CAAAATATCTCCAGATATTGTCATAAAATTACCTTGGTTGAAAACCATTGCTTCAGGGAAATTACTCAGTTTATAAGAGCTACCATTACTCTCTTCTGTACACCCCAAACTGACAGCACTTGATTTTAATTCTCCAACTCACTGAAATAAAATTTGCATGTTTAGTTATATACTTTCTTATAGTAACTGAAATAACTGTTTTATGAAATTGTGAAATACTGAGTAACAAAAGGTCTTATAACGCAGCTCTGACTTCTTCCTCTCATTTCTAATCTGCTTGATGTACATCCCAGTTTGGACAAGACCTAAACTTATTTCCTCTTAAATGCACCAACTTGTCTCCAGAGGAGATGGATCTAGGGTGGGGGGACAACCTGTCATTATTTTGGGATTTAACTGTGGGTCACAACAGGTCCCCAAACCACTAAGAGATTGTGCAGACTCAAACTAGAAACAATATTCTGGCTGCAAGGGTCTGGCCAAAACCAGCAAGGAATTGTGTATTTTTTAGTCTCTTATCATTTATACAAGTCAGGCTACAACACTGGCCCTTTTCCCTTAAAGAGGATAGAGTGTGCCATGAGCCCAAACCTAATAAAGGAGAAAGCATGCACCTGGTGACTTACTACACCCCGGCTAAATTTAAACAAATCACTCAGATGAACTAGGGAAAACAGGAGGCATGGTATTGACTTATGTTAAAAGGTCTTTTAAAGAATGACTCGAGATCATAAAGCATTTCTCAAACACACAAAGTGCTTCATACCGATTCAATAAGCTTCAAGGAATGCTTTTTTAGTGCATTACTTTTTTTGTTGTTTAAAAGAAAATACCCTGCTCAAAAGGTGGTAGCATATTTGATATCACCACTGTTTAAAGAGGAATGGAGTTACAGGAATGAGAAGTATATAATTAGCAAATAATCCCTCTCAATGAGTTAAGTAGTAAAGCCATAAGGGAGAAAAGAAAAGCTAGAGACAACACAATCAGTGCATATCAGAAATGCATTTTAATTTTTATTTGAAAACAACTTAAATTTTAGACAAATGATTTTAGTATATAAATTTGATTTTGTTTTTATACAGAATATAAAGATTTCCCTCATTAATCTTCCATGTGAAGGGCATTACAGGCTGGAAGGAAGATACGTTCTGCACACAAGTGTGTGTCTTATGTGTGCGGCACTGGAAACAAATGGTGTAGTGCTCCTACACATAAATTAGATCAAGTGACATTATACTTTAAAGGGGGAGAAGAGAAATATTCTAGTTAATCAGATTCAAGAAGCAAACATGACACAAAAACTGTGCAAATAAGACCAAGTCAGTAACTTTAGTTAGGACAGTGCAGATTATAAGGGAAGGTTTGTGAGGCTATAGTGTGCACCACATTGAAACAGCAAGAAAAGCTATTTATATAGAAAGGCTGGAATGAGGGATTTTCACTAAAGCAAATTAACTTCTTGTCAACTGCCAAAACAAAACAGAGCATATGAGTGTTAGTATACTGAAGGCATGTTATACCAGTTTCTGTGCAGCATGCTAAAAGTTATTTAGAACTTCTTCACTGGTGCATACGAATCATTAATGGTCACGTTTTTGCCTCTTCTCACCAAATTTCAGGCATGTCTTATTTTAGATGGAGTATAGCTTTTATCTATGATTTCATCCTGTAAAAACATGTGAAGACAACGTTCATTCTGTGCCAGAGGATGACCAGCGACCCTGAGAATAAAAAATACAAATTTAGTCCAATATTTCATAAAAACAGGAATTTAAAGTTAGGATGTATGTACAATTTACTAAAAGTATTATTCTGGACTACCCATTACTCTGTCAACTAATAGTATATTTTCTTTCCTTGGGTTCACATGAGCAATTGAGAAAACAGTTCTTACTGGATTAACTTTTCACTGCTTCTTACATGTATATTCAATTAGCTTCTTAAGTACTAGTTGGTGTATTCATAAGAAACAAATGAATTTTAACGTTAAAAGTGAAATGTATCATTGGATTCTAAGAATTCATTTTAAAGAGATACAGGATTAGAGTTAGAAATGCAGGGAAGTCAATAAAAGCCCCGATACTAAGAAACAGGACCAAATATCCAGGTGTTTTGTTTCTTTTTTCTCATTTCTTTTTTTGCCGCTTTTAAAGTCTTCTGTCACAGGCTAAACACAAAACCAGACTGGGCAACTAGAATTCTTCAGAATTTAAAAACATCTAATACAGCATTGCCTTCCCCAAAACAAAGTATGATCATAATAAGACAAGTAAAGGTTGTGTACTATGATAGATAACCAAGTTAAAGGCTTTGGGTAACCCTTTCTCTTTTGTTTACTAGTCATGGATCTGAAATTAAAAGATAAAAATTAATATTTAAACTCACACAACAATATTCTCATAATTAAAGTGAGCCCTTTCTTAGCATACTCTTTCTATTCCTTTGACTTCTTAAAAGTAACTATATTTTAGCTGGGTGTAGTAGAATATGCCTATAGTCCCCAGTTACTCAGGAGCTAAGGCAGAAGAATCACCTGAGCCCAGTTTGGGGCCAGCCTGGGCAACACAATGAAACCCAATCTCTTAAAAAATAAAATAAAAAATTATTATTTCAAAAGTGAGTAAAATTAAATGCTAGAAATACTGATTTGAACTTATCAAGATTTCCTAAAGGACTATCCCAAGTCTTTATATTTTCAAAAGAGAACATTTTGTAAGGGAAATAAGAAATGTACACCTTTACACAAAACATGTTGACCACACTTCCATCTGCAATCAAACAAAATGATTGCAAATGTATTGTATGTTTTATTGTTCATTCTACAACATACCTTAAATCAGAATCATAAGTAAAACCATATTTTTTAAATGCTGTAATTTTAAATGTAATTTGCATAAATTAACCAAGAAAATATAAAACTTGGGTCAACACAAAGCTACTCATTTCAATCACACAGTGTGTTAATATTTATCACATGATAGTCAATTTGTCAGATAGTTTTACTTTGTTTAAATGATATAAAAATTTAGAAAATGGCCAAAAGGAAAGGCAATATCATAATTTAACTTAACATTTAAAATTACTAGTAGTCACCTCAAATAGTTTCAAAACACAGCTCACTCTCACCTCCTGAGGAACAGAAAACACTTACTTGTTTATAAACTGCTCCAGCCCTTGCTTCCTTTCCTCTATAAAATTGTCATCAAATATTCCATCATCTCCTCTAAAAGGTAGTTGACGCAAAAATGCTTTCCCAGGGAGTGGGGGAACTACAACCTAAAACAATATGAAAAAAGTAAATTCCTGATCATGTTGACTGGGTTGTGAAATTTTACAACGCAACATGTCAAACAGTAGAACTTTATTATGAAAGCCATCTCCTTCTCAAACTAATTTAAATATAAAAGAGAATTAGTAAAAATATATATATATTCTGAAAAAACTCAATGTTTTGGAAGCAAGACAAATGAATGCAGAAAAAGCTCATCAAACTGCAGTTCCAAAAAGACAGGGCCCATAGCTCTATTTGGATACAACATTTTTCTTGGATTTATCAAAGCATGGATGCAAAGGCCATAATCTTCAATTATTTGATTCTGAAATAAAAGGTTACCATCTCTCTCAGACACTTCTGATGTGACCTGGAGAAGAAAATGCCTTAATGCCATGAAAACTGCAGAGTTCAAAATTGTCTCAAATGACATAAAATGTTATCTACATATTCTCCCTGCAATATGATAGATAAGAACTCTGGTTTCTTCATTTCTTTCCATGTCCTGAAGCTAAGAAACATGTCAACTTTCTCCCAAATTCCCTATTCTGCTACCTTTCCCCAAAGACATGTCATTTTTTCCTTCCCACACTACTGAAATAACCCCAAATTTTCCCTTCTGAGTCTAACCTAGGTTAACTCCATGCTGATTTCTCCCTTCTGGGAATTATCTGAAGCTCAAATATTTGTTTCAATTAGATACATCTAACTATTTATTTCACAGGTTAGTTTGGTTTCTCTATCCTAACCCAGGGTCTCATGCATGCTAGGCAAGTGCTCTACCATTGATCCATGCCCTCAGCCCACTACAGACATCTTGAGCCAGAAATTCTTTGTACTGGGGGGATTTTCTCATGTATTGTACAATTTCTAGTTGTATCCTTGCCTCTACCCACTAGATGCCAGTAGCACCCCCCAGTTGAAACAATAAAAAATGTCTCAATTGTCAAATATATCCTATGGAACAAAATGATTCATAGTTAAGAATCACCAATCTCTCCGATTAATGTTTTCAAATCAGAGACCCTGTCTTAGGTAACTTGTGGTTATTTTAAGAAAAGGTGGGCCTGGTGTGGTGGTGGATGCCTGTAATCCCAGAGATTAGAGAGGCTGAGGCAGAAGATCACAAGTTCAAGACCAGCCTAGGCAACTTAGTGAGACCCTGTCTCAAAAATAAAATGAAACGGGCTGGGGACGTAACTCAGTGGTAATGCACTTGCCTAGCATGTACAAAGCCCTGGGGTTTGATCCCCAGCACTCTCTGCCCACATACAAGGAAGAGAGAAAAATGGCCGATATGTACAGGAACAGATGATCCCTAAGAGAAATGAAAATCAAAACCACAGTGAGAGAACACTTCATAAACAAAAATAACAGAAATAAATAATAAACGAGGGTGTGGAGAGGAGTAGAACTCTCAAACACTGCTGGTGGTACTGTGAAGTGGTGCAACTGTACTGGGACCAACAGTTCCAGCTACTTGGGAGGCCCAGGTAGGAGAATCATTTGAGCCCAGGAGTTGGAGGCCAGACAGTGTGAGACCCTGTCTCAAAAACAAAAAACATTGGTGCAACTATTTCAGAAAACAGTTCCTTAGAATTTTAAAAAGTTACCTGACCCAGCAACACAATCCCAGGTATATACCCAAAAGAAATGAAAACATGTTCATAAACAAAAACTGTGTACAAATTTTTCTCTCCCTTCCCCTTTCCCTTCACCTTCCTTCTTTCTTTCCTCTCTTCCTTCCTTCCTTTCTTCATGGGGCTAGGGATCAAACCCAGGGTCTTGCGTGTGCTAGGCAACACTATCACTGAGCTACATCCCCAGCCCATGCACAAATTTTTCTTAATATCCAAAAGTAGTAACAGACAAGACTGAGATTGGTGTTCAGTGGAAGGGTGCTTGTCTAATATGCATAAAACCCTAGGTTCAAATTTGAGGGCCCACCACACAATGAATGGATAAAATGAAGTATATCTCTGTATGATAGGATATTATTTAGCAATACAAAGAAATGAAGCACTGATACATTACAACAGGATCAATCTTGAAAACATGCAAAGTGAAAGAAGTCAGACACAAAAGATCACATATATTGTGCTTCCACTTATATGACATGTTTAGAATAGGTTAGGCCCTTAGAGAAAATAGACTGGTGGCTGCTTAGGGATGGGTGAGGAGGGCTTGGGGAAAAACTGGTAGTAATGGATACAAGAGTTGTTTTTATTTTCTTTCTTTTTTATTTTTAGTTGTCGATGGACCTTTATTTATTATATGCAGAGCTGAGAATCGAACCCAGTGCCTCACGTATGCTAGGCAAGTGGTCTACCACTGAGCTACAACCCCCAGCCCCAGGATTTCTTTTATAGGGTGATAAAAATGTTCTAAAATGGACTGGTTATGGTTGCACAACTCCGTGAATATACTGAAAACCACAGACTTGTACACTTTATATTGGTAAACAGGGCGAGGTGTGGTGACACATGCCTATAATCCCAGTGGCTCTGGAGGCTGAGGCAGGAGGACCGAGAGTTCAAAGCCAGCCTCAGCAACTTAGTGAGGCCCTAAGAAACTCAGTAAGACCCTGTCTCTAAATAAAAAATTTTTAAAAAGGGTTGGGGATGTGGCTCAGTGGTTCAGTGTCCCTGAGTTCAATCCTTGGTACAAAAAAAAAGTGAATGTGGTATGTAAATTTTATTTCAATAAAGATGTTGCTAAAGAAAAAAAGTGCAGCATACATTCAGCAATGTTTAAACATCTCAGAGTGCCACATGCTATGTTAAGTAAAGCCCATAGTCCATGCTATGTTAAGTAAAGCCCAAACTACTACTCCATGGTCATTAAAAATTTCTTCATTATGCAAAATTGTCCCAACTTGTTTTATACATTTAGATCCTTTAACCATCTGTAATTTGTATATAGTTGAGTTATACATTTTGATTCCCAGAGAGCCAGATGTTTCAACTCCATTTACTGAATTCCTTTCCCAAATGGTGATAATGTTTTGTTTTTGTTTTTGTTTTTTGGTACTGGGGATTGAAACTAGGGTCTAGTGCATACTAAACACACGTTCTTCCACTAAGCTATAGTCCCAGCCCCCAATGTTAATTTTGTTACAAACTAAAATACCCTATTAAAACATTATGTCAGGCTGGGGATATAGCTCAGTTTGTAAGAGTGCTTGCCTAGAATGGACAAGACCCTGGGTTCAATCCCCAACACCACCAAGAAAACAAACAAACAAACAAAAACATATGTCAGCTGGGCGCAGTGGTGCAGGCCTGTAATCCCAGTGGGTTAGGAGGCCGAGACAGGAGGATCGTGAGTTCAAAGCTACCCTCAGCAATGGTGAGGTGCTAAGCAACTCAGTGAGACCCTCTCTCTAAATAAAATACAAAATAGGGCTGAGGAATGTGGCTCAGTGATCAAGTGCCCCTAAGTTCAATCCCCAGTACCCAAAAAAAGGGTCAGCTTTTAAACCCTACAAGAGCCTGCTAATCTGTATGCCCAATCCTAAAGTGATAATATCCCATTGAAAGATTTTTTTTGTGTGTGGCCCAGGTTGATTCAACTCAGGGTCTCGTGAAGAGTAAACAAGAGTTGTACCACTGATATATTTCCCATACTCTAACATTGTAAGTACCTTTATGTGTGTGTGTGTGTGTGTGTCTGTGTGTTCGGCTAGATACTGAACTGAACCCAGGGCCTCACACATCTAGCAAGTGTTCTACCACTGAGTTAAAAGCCCCAATCCCTTACCTACCCTATCCTTAAAATATATCCTGGGCTGGGGTTGTGGTTCAGTGGTAAAGCACTCACCTAGCACGTGTGAGGCAATGGGTTAGATTCTCAGCACCACATAAAAATAAATAACTAAATAAAGGTATTCTGTCCATCTACAACTAAAAAAACATTTTTTTTAAAAAAAGATATATTCTTGTGCCTAGTAAAATACTCGCTCAACAGATAAAGAAAAACTGACCAATCTTGAGCTTTCTGATCCTGAAGTTCACATATACAAACCTGCAAGTTTATAAAGATACCAACTGAGACTTCTATTTGGATTTTATGAATAAATACACATACACACACACACACACACACACACACGTTAGGAGATATTACCTTACTATCTTCAGGTCCCTACTAAAATGTCACCTGTAAGAGAGGCTTTTTCTTGACCATCCTACATGAGAGTAACTCCCCTGGTGCTTCCTAATTTCTTAGTTTAACCTTGTTTTTTACAGCCTGCTATCATCTGACCTACTATATATATCTTGTTATTTTCTTCTGCCTTCCCTTCACCAATATATTATGATTTGTGCATAACACTCCTGTATCCAGTCATGTTTATCTGGCTAAGGGTTTTTTATTTGCTTTTCTAGTTTATTAAGTTTAAGAAAAACAGAATAATCTAGCCTTAATCTACCTTAGCACTCCTAACATACTCACTTTATTACATTCCAATCACAAAATTAAGTCTTCATCATTTTAAGCATACCATGACCTTCCATGACTCCATGCCTCTATTCTGAAGTAAGGTTGAAATGAATGACAGAGTGGGTTTTGTTCCCTCTAATCCATTTTGCAGCTGAAATCACTAAATTTTCTCTTTTTTTTTTTTTCTGCGGTGCTGGGGATTGAACCCAGGGCCTTGTGCTTACAAGGCAAGTACTCTATCACTGAGCTATACCCCCAGCCAAAGTAAATTTTCTATTAAGCAGACAATTCAGGCTGGGGATATAGCTCAGTTGGTAGAGTGCTTGCCTTGCAAGCAGAAGGCCCTGAGTTCAATCCCCAGCACCACAGAAAAAAAAAAAAAAAAAAAAAAAAAAAAAACCCCCAGACAATTCTAAAAGGTATACAATAGTGTTTTTCAAATGCTGATAGCAGCCCATCAGTGGATCACGACCACCATTTTAAAAAGCCAGCCTCACAATGGTAGGGGGGAGAGAGAAGAATAGAAGTTCAGTGGATTAGACAAAGGGGAAGGAAAGGAAGTGAGGGGAATAGAAGAGTAAAATGAATCAGACCGAACTTTCCTATGTTCCTACATGAATACACCACAGTGAAACTTCACATCATGTACAACCATAAGAATGGAATCCTAATTAGAACAAGTTCTACTCCATGTGTGTATATAGTATGTCAAAATACACTCTACCATCATGTATATCTAAAAAGAACAAATTTTTTAAAAAGGAAATTTTTAAACCAACCTGAAGAATATCAGCATGTATCACACAAAGATTACTATTTTATAAGACTTCTGCCACATATGTATACATGTGTGATGAAAAAATGTAGCCAGGCCCCCCAAAACTCCTGTGTTAATCCAGCAATATTGAGAGGTAAATGATTAGATTATGAGAGCAGCAGTCTAATTGGTTTATCCCTAGTTTGAATGGACTGATTGGGTGGGAACTACAGGCAGGTGGGGTGTGGCTTGAGGAAATGGGTCATTAAAGGCATGCCCCAAAGGGGGCATTCTCCCTGTGGCCCTTTCCCTCTCTGCTTCCTTGTGGCCACGACCTAGCAGTTTCCTCTGCCATGTCCTTCTGCTATGATGTCCTCTGTTACCTTGATCCCAAAGTAATGGTTGACCCACCATGTGACTAAATCTCTGAAACCATAAACCAAAATAAATTTTCCCTCCTCTAAGTTGTTTTTGTCAGATATTTTGGTCAGAGCAATACAAAGCTGACTAACACATCAGGTGCACAGGCATACACCTATAATCCCAGCTATTCAGGAGGCTAAGGCATGAGGATCCCAAGTTCAAGGCCAGTCTGAGACTTAGCAAGACCCTGTTTCAAAATTTAAAAAGGGTGGGGACACAGGAGTTGGGGGCTACTCATTGGCAGAGTGCATACCTAGCATGTACAAGGCCCTGGGTTCAAGAATACCCAAGGGACATGAAAAAAAAGTATTATTCTTATTGAGTAGCATAAAGCTGAAATACACTGACATGAGATGCAATGAGGAAGCAAAAAGTGTGGAGTGGGGAAGGTGGAACAGGACGAGAGAAGGAAAAAGTAATAGCAAGAAGGTTCTAAAAAAGTGTTAAGTGTGAGTCAGCAAAGGCCTCAATTGGGCCATTGAAGTAGATGAGGAAAGAGTTCTAAGATTACAAAAACTACCTCCCATGAAACAGCATGAGGTTAAAACATCTGAAAACAAAAAAATCATGTTTGCTTTTACCCACTTTATTTAATTTTCCTGAGAAGAACATTAAAACTTGGAATGTTTTGCAAAGGTGCATTACAAATAATTCTTACCTTGCTCTCTCTCTCTAATTCACTTCGCAGCCATTCAAAGTCACTGTATCTTCTTCTAACGGTAGATTCCTTCAGCTTGAAAATAGGAAGATTTGTCTGAAACCAAAAAAATCACTACTAAGTTGAAGCACATTAAGGAGTCCTCAAAGTTAGTGAGGGGGCAATGTTTGTCAAACTGATAATATGACAAGCATGATTGTTACTTTAAAATAAGAAAATGAGTTATTAAAACATTTTAACTGCTAGGTGAGTTGGTACATGCCTGTAATCCCAGTAGTTCAGGAGACTGAAGCAGGAGGATTCCAAGTTTGAGGTCTGCCTCAGCAAATTTTGTGAGGTAACTAAGCAACTTTGTGAGAACCTGTCTCAAAAAATAAAAAGGGCTGGGGCTGTGGCCCAATGGTTAAGCCACCCCTGGGTTCATCTCTGGTATCAAAACAACATTTTAACTACAATGAAACTTTGCTAATTGTTTAAAAAGTATGTAATTTACATGAAATATAACTTTCAAAATGCATCTTTGCATGTATTTTCTTGGATATCATTCTGCCTGAGGGTTATTTACATACATTAGTAGAAGACATGTTTTTTCTACATTTTGGTAAAAAATGTCAATGGGATCAGGTGAGAAAAAGCCAGCTCTGGGATGGGAATGGAGCTCAGTGGCAGGAATGGAGCTCAGTGGCAGAGGGCTTGCCTAGTATGCTTGAGGCCCTGGGCTTAATTTCTTGTACCAGCAAAAGGAAAAAAAAAAAAAATTAAAAAGTGGGGAGGGGGCTGATCTGACTGCTATCTAGCTTAGCTAACACCTTAGTAGATAGTCCTCAGAGAGGAACTACACCTCACCTACTTTTAAATGAAATATAAAGTATTTTGTTTTTAGGACTAGATTAGATCATGCATAATGAAAGAAATGAGTAAGCATTAATCTCAAGTTTTATTTTAATTGACAAATACATGTATGGGGTACAAAGTGATATTTTAATACATGAATACATTATAGTGTGATCAAATCTAAGGAATAAATATATCCATCACCTCGAATATTTATCATTTTTTGTTGTGAGATCATGTTTAAAATCCTCCATTTTAGATATTTTGGAACATACATTAATATTAATTATAGTCACATCTTGCTGTGCAACAGAGTGCCAGAACTTGTTCTTCTCATTTAACTATAACTTTATACTTGATGACTATCATTTCCCATTTATTTGTTTACTTCCCCCCCGCAACCTCTGGTAAACACCATTCTAGTCTCTACTTCTCTGAGTTTGAATATAAAGCATTATTCTTAATGGGTTTCTTAAAAATTCCAAAAAACGACAGGGAAAGTGTTGCAGTATCTATATCTTAACATTAGTAGGAAGAGAGAGAGAAAAAAAAACTTAAAAAAAATAAGTTAAAAAAAAAAAAGTAAAACAAAAAGGACATTAAGAGCTGGGAATGTAACTCAGGAGTAAGTGTGTGTGTTTAGCCTGCATCAGACCAAAAGTAGAGTAGCCAGCCTCAAAGATCTGGTTGTTCCGCGTAGAGAGCAATGAAAACATAATGCTCAGTATCATGAGATTAGTTGAAATGTAAGTAAATTTTTGGAGACTATTCTGTATAAGACTGAAAAGTTACTTAAATGTTGCCACTTCTGTTAACTTCTAAACTTAAAAGAAAAAAATCCCTATCATTTATATTATATTCTTTTAAAAATATGCTACCAAATCCAATGAAATAAGGTTTTATGATTAAGGTCTATTAGCAGAAGCAATATGATACAGCACTTCTTATCAAGAATAGATTTGTAAATGTGCTTATCACAAGGCTTGTAGAAAACAGAAATGATTTAACACAATAAATGCCACATTCTGTCAAAAATGATATTTAATACTATATGTTCTCTCAGAATATTGTCTGTCCTAAATTCAGTCTTTGTACTTACAGAACTTTAAACCATTTTATGGGTGAAAAGAAAAAAGTTCAGTGCCAAATGAAGGAAATACTGGCTTCCTACTTTGGATAGAGGGACATCAACATCTTGTAAAAATTCACTCCTAAGAAAAATGTACTTATTTGTTATGCTTATTGCCACAAGTAAATAGTTGTCATTCAGCAAAAGAAAAGCTTTTTTACTCAGGACTTTAAATCCATTTTGCAGTGGTGTCAATTTTTTCCAAATGTATTAACTTCTCTGTGTTGTATACCTTATAGCTTGGAATCTTCTACAGACGCTATTGGGTACAACGGTGTATAGGTTTCAAGCATGAAACCAAATCTCACAAGAGGTTTAAAAGCACTTGAATTTTCTTTCCCAGGTAACCACAACATTTGTTCATTGTATTAATGACTAAGAGCAAAATTGCA
Organism: Glaucomys volans; assembly: GCA_020662805.1. Classification (NCBI taxonomy): domain Eukaryota; kingdom Metazoa; phylum Chordata; class Mammalia; order Rodentia; family Sciuridae; genus Glaucomys; species Glaucomys volans. Next base: position 108,919 of record JAJEJO010004114.1, read on the forward strand.
TCTAACAAGACTCTCATTATACTAAAAGTCAAGCTTGTATTTAGAGATGCTGGCTTGCTATACAGAGGGGTATTCTCATTCCTCAGAAGTAATAAAATTAGGTCCCCTGGAGAGCAGAATGATAATTCCCCAAAAGAAAGCAATGGATTATTTCTCTCTAATTTCACCCATTGGCTTTTTAACCAAGTTCACACTTCCGCATTAAAATATTAAGTCTTTGTAAGTGTCTAAAGATAGAAAGGCCTTTACAGAGTTGAGTATTTTCTGCAGGTGAGATTTTACATTCTGAATTACCTCCTCTCAAATTACTTTACAAAAGGGATTAACTGCTCTCTTTATTCAGTATGTTAAGATCAAGTTTGTGAAAAGAGTTCCCTAAGAATTTTCATACTTCTGGGTACGGAAGTCTACAAAGTTAATCTCTGAAACAACATATCAAGCTTACAGGTACAATGTTGAGGGAAGAGTGCCAATTCAGCTCATTTTACCTTCCATTTTCCCTTTTGAACTTTTGACATAATCATGATTATATCTGATTCACTCTAATGGGGGAGGGGCTGCCCTTCTATGATTAGCTAGTAGTTGGCTAGATTGTATACTTTAAAAATAATCACAGTTAAAGAAATTCACTTCATTTTCTCAGCTGGCTATGATTTCTTTTTGTGCTTTAGAGTTTTGATAAAGTCACATCAAGAAATTCTGGGCTGGAGGTGTAGCTCAGTGGTAAAGCACTTTGCCTAGCAAGCATGAGATTTTGGGATTTGAACCCATCACTACCAAAAAAAAAAAGAAAAAAAAAAGGAAAAATAAATTATTCTTAATTTATTTGCTCTTTACATTTATAGTAGTAAGCACGCCTATTAAACCTACTGAACATCTTCCTGATCATTATAAGGTCATTTCAACTTACTTGATTAAAATAAACACACGAAAAACTGCTTGTTTTGTTTGTTCCAACCACTGAAATATTACTATTTACAAACTCTTGTGGTTGGTTGCTTTTAATTTTTTTAATTCTTGTAAAGTGTCTGAGTGGCAAAAAGTTAGGATATTTTTTCCCCTATAGTTTTGGGAGAACTCAACCATTATTTACTGAGCATCTATAAAAAGGCAATAGTTCAGATAAGGCGGAGAATCATTATTTAGAATGACAAAACACAGCCCTAGTCTTCATAAAGTTTATAACATACCCAGGAGGTCAGAAGATAAGCACATAAAAAGTTGAATTTACATGATTAAAAATACCAAGAGTCTGAGTGTATAGCTCAATGGTAGAACACTTGCCTAGCATGTGTGAGGCCGTGGCTCCCTGTACAGTGAAAAAAACAAAACAAGAAAAATTCATTAACCACAAACAAAGCTAAAAGACAAAGAACAGGTTATGGACAAAAAAATTGCAACATACAACAAAAAAATTTCTTTAAAATGTAAAGAATATAGAAACCAGTGAGATAAACAACCTAACAAAACAGGGTGAGCACAGGAAAATCAATGGACAATCATGTTCAATTCATTCACAAGAACAGTACTAGTGGGCTGAGGTTGTGGCTCAGAGGTAGAGCACTTGCCTAGCATGTGTGAGGCACTGGGTTCGATCCTCAGCACCACATAAAAATAAAAGAAATAAAATTATTATGTTCATCTACAACTAAAAATATTTTTTAAAAAAGCAGTACTAGTTAAAATACTAATAACCCATTTTTGTTATCATGTAGGCAGGTATTAAATTGTAGTGTTCAAAAACAAATAAATTAATTAATAAATAAATAAATTAATTAATTGTAGAGTTCAATGCTGGTGAGGGTAGAGAAAAATAGGCATTAAAAAGCCCTGCTGAGCCGGGCGTGGTGGTGCATGCCTGTAATCCAAGTGACTTGGGAGGCTGAGTCAGGAGGATCGCCAGCCTCAGTAACTTAGCGAGGAGCTAAGCAACTCAGTGAGACCCTGTCTCTAGATAATAAAATACAAAAAAGGGCTGGGGATGTGGCTCAGTGGCCGAGTGTCCCTGAGTTCAATTCCTGGTTCCAAAAAAAAAAAAAAGCCCTGTTGATGCATCCCTGCCGGTAGAGGCAGGAGGCCTTGGGGCTATGGCTCTGGAGGCAAGGCCAGCTGGTGACCGGCCAGGTTAAAAACCAAAGGCTGAACATGCTCTCTGAAGTGAGGATGCTAATACACAATGGATGAGGAGTGGGGAAGGGAAGAATAGAAGTTCAGTGAATTAGACAAAGGAGAAGAAAGGGAAGGAAGGGGAGGGGAATAGGAAAGATAGTAGAATGAATCAGAACTTCCCTTTGTTCACATGTGAATATACCAGTGAAACGCCACCTCAGGAACAACTGCAAGAATGGGATCTTAATTAGAATAAGTTATACTCCACGATGAATAGTATGTCAAAACGCACTCTACTGTCATGTATAGCTAAAAAGAACAAAAAAAATCTGCTAATGGTAGTGGAAACTGGTTCAACTTTTAAAGAGAGCATGTTGATGAATTCACCACTCTTTTAAATGTACATTTTTTTGTTCTAATTAGTTCTACATGATAATAGAATGTATTTTGACATATTATACATATATGAAGTATAATTTCTCATTCTTATGGTTGCACAGGATGTAGAATTACACTGGTCGTGTAATCAATTATGCACATAGGATAGTAATGTCCGATCCATTCTACTACCTTTCCTATTTCAATCTCCTCTCCCTTCCCTTCATATCCCTTTTTCTAATCCAAAGTACTTCTATTCTTCCCCAACCAACCCCCCTGTGAAATTAACATCAGCATATCAGAGAACATTTGGCCTTTGGTGTTTTGGGATTGCTTATTTCAGTTAGCATGATATTCTCCAGCTCCATCCATTTACCTGCAAATGCCATAATTTCATTATTCTTTAAGGCTGAGTAATATTCCATTGTGTATATATACCATATTTCTTTATCCATGCACCTACTGAAAGGCACCTAGGTTGGTTCTATTGTTTAGTTACTATGACTTAAGCTGCTATAAACATTTATGTGGCTGCCTTGATACAGCATGCTGATTTTAAGTCCTTTGGGTATAAACTGAGGAGTGGGATAACTGGGTCAAATGGTGGTTCCATTCCAAACTGAGGAAATCTCCATACTGCTGTTTATAGAGGTTGCACCAATTTGCAGTCCCACCAGAAATGTATGAGTGTACCTTTTCCCCATATCCTCGCCAACAACTATTGTTGTATTCTTGATAAATGCCATTCTGACTGAAGTGAGATGAAATCTCAGTGTAGTTTTAATTTGCATTTCTCTGCTAGAGATGTTGAACATTTTTTCATATTTTTGTTGACCAATCATATTTCTTCTTCTGTGAAGTATCTGTTCAGTTCCTTAGTCCTTTTATTGACTGGGTTATTTGTGGGTTTTTTTGTTTTGTTTTGTTGTTGTTTTTTGGTGAGTTCTTCATATATCCTGGAGATTAATGCTCTATCTGAGGTGCAGGTGGCAAAGACTTCCTCCATTCTGTAGGCTCTCTCTTCATGTTCTTGATCGTTTTCTTTAAATGCATGTCTTTTGAGCCAACAATTCCACTAGTAATTAATCCTACAAATATTTCCACACATACAAAAAGATAACAGTGCACAGAAATTTACTTTAGTTCCATTTCTATAATTTTGAAAAGCTGGGGATTTTATTCAGTGTATTTGCCTCCTAGCATGTCTGAGGTCCTAGGCTTGATCCCCAGCACCAACACACACACAAACACACACAAAAAACATAAAGGACTTGACAAAACAACTGATTTGGCCAGGATTATTTTAACAAATACAGGGAGTTAGCCATACAACAGGAAGACAGTTGAGAATGGTGAAAACAAAATGCAGAGAAGAAACAAATGCAGGGTTTATTTAGGAAGTAATTCTTACAGGAGGTGATGGAAAATAAAACTGCAAAGGTTAAAACTGAGCCCGAATGTGTGACTAAGGCATCTATCTATCTGTGAGCATTAGAAAGTGATATCTTTGAAACAGAAAAAAAGAAGTTGCCAAAGTAGACCATAAGCCAGGTGTGTCTGCCCTGTAATTCCAGCAATTTGGGAGGCTAAGGAAGGAGTACTAAAAATTGGAAGCCAGTTTGGACAATTAGCAAGATCCTGTTTCAAAAATAAAAAATAAAAACAAAAATGGGGGACTATGATGCAGCTCAGTAGTAGAGTGCTCCAGCACTCCCCCCAAAAACCAAACAAAAAACAAAGTAGAAGCCACAAAATGTGACTTGTATGCATGCATATTTTTGAGGAAGTATTAAGAACAGCTGGTTCTAGTTTGTACTCCCCTCCTTACTGGGGATTGAAGCCAGGATCTTGTGCACATAGTAGTATATGCTCTACCAATGAGCTATGGCCTCAGCACCATAGCTGGGTTAGTTGATTCTTACAGTTAATCTGCCTGAGGTATATGGACAAGATACTACTGAGGTAAATTAGAGAAAAAATTCCTTAGAGGTTGCTATAGTTTAGATATTAGATGTTCCCCAAAAGCTCATGTGTGAAACAATGAAATAAGGTTTAGAGGTGAAATGACTGGGTCATGAGACATTTAACCTAAGCAGTGCATTAATCCCCTGATAGGCATCAACTTGGTGTTAACTATGGGCAGGTAAGGAATGGCTGGAGGAGGTGGGTCATTATGGGAATGCCCTTAAGATATATATTTTGTCCTTGTTTAGCAGAGTGCTCTCTCTCTGTCTGAGCTTCCTGGCACCATGTTCCCTGCTGCTTTCCTCTATGGTGATGCTCTGCTTCATCTCAGGACCCAAGGAATGGAGTTGGTCATCTATAGACTAAGACTTCTGAGACTGCGAGCCTCAAATAATGTTTTCCTTCTCTAATTGTTTTTGTCAGGTCCTTTGGGCTGCAGCAGCATAAAAGCTGACTAACAGAGGTTTTACTTTGGATGTCCCTTAAAATACTTTAGGTTTATTCAGACAAGTTGAGTGCTAAATTCTGAAATTAAATGTAAATCAGACAATAAGGCTGAAAGCACCCAGAAAACCACTCTGGATGCAGGAACTCACGCAAGAGATTTTATTAAGCAGACAGGACGAGTGTCCGCTTGTGGGGCGAGGGGGTGAGACAGTGAGACAGTGAGCTAGAGTGAGAGACAGAGAGAGTTGAATGGGGGGGGGCATTCTTAAGTAGTGGAATTTCCCAGGCTAGTAGCCATGGATCAATGGCTGACAAGGAGGTTGGCGGGCTAATGATCTGGACCAATGACTGACTAGGAAGTTCAATGATCTGGACCAATGACTGACTAGGAAGTTTGCGGGCTAACAATCTGGATTGTAAAGTGGTGTGGGGGAGGCAGAATAAAGGCAGCAGGAAAATGGCCTGATGCCAACAATGGTTATTTTAAGACGATGAAAACTTTTGTAACACAAAGAGCAAGATTTAGTATTTGCTTACTCTGACACTTATATTTTTCCCCTAATTTTAAGATAAGTTGCTGAAAACCAGGCTGAATATAAAGTAGAAGTCACAATTTTATTCCTAGCTACTACACATTTTCTTTCCTATCTTACCAATGAACTCAAAGATATCAGTGGATCTTCAATTATGTTTCAGAATTACCTGGATAGCTTAAAACAATGTTTTTAAATGGAGGTGTAACCCAAATATAGAAAAATGCACAAATACATTGAGGATACATCTCACATGTATACTCATGGCTTTAGCAAACCTGGGTAGTTTAAAAAAAAATCTCAAGGCCTAAAACTCACATCAACTAACTCAAATTAGAGTTTCTAAGGAAATGGTCCCTCTAAAAATTTCCTCAGCCGGGCACGGTGGCGCATGCCTGTAATCCCAGCCACTGGGGAGGCTGAGGCAGGAGGATCCTGAGTTCAAATCCAGCCTCATCAACTTAGCAAGGCCCTAAGCAACTCAGTGAGACCCTGTCTCTAAATAAAATACAAAATAGGGCTGGGGATGTGTGGCTCAGTGACCGAGTGCTCCTGGGTTCAATCCCCAGTACCAAAAAAAAAGAGAAAAGGGTTGGGGATGTCGCTCAGTGGTGGAGTGCTTGCCTATCGCACACAAGGCCCTGGGTTCAGTCCCCAGTAAAGAATGTAAGGTAAGGGTAAGAGTTGGTAAGATGATCAACCTCAAATGAAAAACCTATATTTTCACCTTAGGAAACTAGAAAAGGGCAAATTAAACTCAAAGCAAGTAGAAGGAAGGAACTAAAAAAGATTAGAGTAAAAATAAAAGAGAGGATGAAAACATTCCATACTTAGAAATGAGAGACTTCTGAAGACTGAACCTTTGAGAATATTTTTAATAACTTGTTTTACAAAACTTTTGACATAAAGTCATATTTATCCTTCTACGTAGAAGAAAGTCAAAGTCAGAAACTCTACTAATTCTCTTGTTGTCTGATATTTCCTTCAAATATCAGACTCATTCAGTATAAAAGTACCACAGTTACTATATTCTACATTCATATAGTGATTAAAAACTTGAACTCTGCCTAGGTTCAAATCCCAGCAATGTCACTTAACCAGGTGACTTGGGCAAATTAATCTATTTCTCAATTTGCTGATCTATAAAATGGAGATAATACTATGAAAGCACATTGAAATAAAGATGTTTTAGAATTTAAATAACCTAGATATTTTATTCCTACTACTTTGTAATCATATAAAGGTTAATTCTTTTGAAATAAATACATAACTGGAAGGTCATGTTCACATAACCTTATTTCATACAACTGTTGTAGTGATTAAGTAAGATAATACATTAAAAACTGTTTAAAATGGTGCCTAGCACACAATAATTGCACAGTAAGTCTGTTACCTTCTATTTTTCTTATATGATCTTATCCTTTTTAAACTTAGCAAAAAGTTCTAACATTATTATAACAAACTCTCTGTACCTTTAACCAACTGTTATTGTCAATTTGTTTTATAAATCTAGTTATTTTTGCTGAACTATCTGCAAGTAAATTGCAGACATCATTGTATATTTCCTAAGGAGGATGTTATTCTTTTATATAAACCAAAGAACAAGAACCAAATACAGGACATTTAACATGATATATAGTCCATATTCAAATATTACTAATTTCCCCCATGATATCCTTTATAATTTTTAAAAAATCAGAATCAAGAATCAAATACTGATTAGAAGTGAAAAGTTGTAGAATTCTTCAGAAGCCACTGACCTGCTATCACAATATCAACAGGGGGGATTTGATGCTGGTCCACTTTGACAGGCTACTCAGAAATAAGTTGGCTCCTTATTCACACTACTCACAAACAATGGCCAGCCCATTTGGTTCACCCTGGGGCAACCTAAAGGCTCTCAATAGTTAAGACCAGGGCTTGAAGGGAATATGCACAGGAGAAAAAGTTCATCATTTCTTCTGTTTTGGATTATAGAAAAGAATATACTGATATTCAACAACATCTCTTAGTGATTTGAAATAAAACAAGATCCCATGAATCGTTCCCCAAGAAATAGATCTTAATGATGAGTGGCCAATCTTTAAGGATGAGGTTTAAAGAAGGAATTTGAAGACCATGATGAGGTAGTGAATGACAGTATTCAGAGTTGGGCTCAGTAACCCATACCTGTAATCCCAGCTACTTGGGAGGTTGAGGTAGGAGGATCACAAGTTCAAGGTCAGCCTGAGCAATTTAGTGAGACCCTATCTCAAAAATAAAAACAAAGGGCTGGGGATAGAGCTTAGTGGTAGAGCTTGTTTTGCATTCATGAGGTCCTGGATTCAATCCCCAGGACCACCAAAAAAAGTACTCATGATGTTTTGGTGGATGATATATTTGAGAAAAATGAAGACTTACAGTGCTAAGCATTGAACGCAGGGCCTCACACATAGTAGGTGTGCACTGTACCACTGAGCTACATCTCCAGTCCAATGAAGACATCTTATAAGAAGGGGGATGGGGAAAGGCCGTACAATAGGTACTAAGTTCCAGTTAGCATTAAGAAGTTCTGGTGTGCATGTCCAGCTTATGAACTGACTTCCTGAACTAGACTCCTAAAGCGCAAGAAGTAAAATCAAGAATCAATAAATGGGATGGGCTCAAACTAAAAGGATGCTTCTCAGCAAAAGGAAACAATCAATAATATGAAAAGAGAGCCTACACAATGGGAGAACATCTTTACCACACACTAATCGCCAGGATATATAAAGTACTCGAAAAACTTAACACCAAAAAAACAAATAACCCAATCAATAAATGGGCTAAGAAACTGAAGAGACACTTCACAGAAGAAATATAATGGGTCAACAAATATAAGAAAAAATGTTCAACATCTCTAGCAATTAGAGAAATGCTACACTGAGAAATCAAAACTACACTGAGATTTCATCTTGCTTCAGTCAGAATGGCAATCATCAAGAATACAAGCAACAATAGCCAGGCACGGTGGCACACATCTGTAATACTAGTGCCTCAGGAGGCTGAGGCAGGAGGATTGCAAGTTCAAAGTCAACCTCAGCAAAAGCAAGGCACTAAGCATCTCAGTTGAGATCCTGTCCCTAGATAAAATACAAAAAAGGGCTGGAGATGTGGCTCAGTGGCTGAGTGCCTCTAAGTTCAATCCCTGGTACCAGGGCGGGGGACGGGGAGCGGGGATGATACAAGCAAAAATAAATGTTGATGAGGATGTGGGGAAAAAGGTAAAAGGTACACTCATACATTGCTGGTGGGACTGCAAATTGGTGCAACCACTATGTAGAGCAGTATGGAGAGTCCTCAGAAAACCTGGAATGGAACCACTATTTGACCCAGCTATCCCACTTCTTGGTTTATACCCAAAGGACTTAAAATCAGCATACTACAGTGACAAAGTCACATCAATGTTTATAGCAGCTTAAGTCACAATAGCTAACCAATGGAACCAACCTAGGTGCCCTTCAACAGATGAATGGATAAAGAAAATGCGGTATATATATACACAATGGAATATAACTCAGTCTTAAAAAATAACAAAATTATGGCATTTGCAGGTAAATGGATGGAGCTGGAGAATATCATGCTAAGTGAAATAAACCAAACCCCAAAAAACAAAAGCCAAATGTTTTCTCTGATAAGGAGATGCTAATCCACAATGGTGGGGTAGGGGGTGGGCAATGAAAGAACTTTGGATTGTGCAGAGGGGGGTGAAGGGAGAGAAGGACAACGGAATGAGATGGACATTATTACCCTATATATACATGTATGATTACACTACTGGTGTGACTCTGCATCATGTTCAGCCAGATGAAGAAGTTGTGCTCCATTTGTGTACAATGTCAAAATGCATTCTGTCATGTATAACTAATTAGAATATTTTTTTTAATTAAAAATGAAAAAAATCTGGTATGCTGCACAGTAGGACGTCAATAACAATTAGGTACTTCAAAAAGCTAGAAGAATTTTAGTGTTTTCATCATAAAGAAATGATAAATATTTGATTAGATATGTTTATCCTAATTTAAACATTACAAAAGTACATATGTATCAAAACAACACATAGTACGCCATCATTAGGTGTAATTTTTATTTTTATATATCCGTTAAAACAACTTAAAAGAAAGATAAAGACAAAGATGGATTTATATCTGCCTTTTACATACAAACATGGGTTATAGAAAGATATATTTGCCCATTTTATATGACATCCATTTTTAAAGAGGGCAATCATCTTTTTTTTGAGGGCAATCATCTTTAATGAAAGTTTTATTTTTTTAACCATATTCTGGTTCTTTTTTATTTTTAAATATTTTGTTATTTAAAGAACACTTTAGGGTTTCTAAGTATCCATTTCTTTCTGGTTAAGTTACTGGGGGAAAAGCCCTTAATGTGTCTTTCAATAGAAAAACTTGTGGGCTGGGGATGTAGCTATAACATGGCCCAGCATGCATGAATGCCCCTCCTCCCTGAGGTTTGATCCTCAGCTATGGGGTCAAGGGAGACCTTTGGACAATTTTTCATTTCCACATAAGAAGTGTTATTTTACATGACTAATGGTAATTTTAAAATACTACAACTGGGGGCATGCCACACGAGACAAGGTTATAGTACAAATCAGCACCCTATATTTCTGCTTCCCTTTATTTTGTCTAAGTAAGATAATGGTATAGTTGATAAAAGCCTTCTGCAACAGCCCAAAGCTTGCCATTTTCATGTTATAATAGTTTGTCTTTAACTGCCCTTGAGTCTCTGAGGACAAGAGGAAAATGGCTTTTGGACCTGACTTGTTAACAGCTACTGCTTTACTAAGATGAAGTGCAAGAGAGTAATAACATAACACACACACACTGAAAATGAAGCATTCTGCCTAGGACTTAAGCTATCTATATATACTCTATTATAACAAACAGGACAAATCATTTATGTGTTTCTTTATAATAAAATCTATCAAATGTATCAGAATATTTTTTAAAAGAATCAAGCAATCTCTGGTTACTTCTTCAGCCATTTTCTTTTTTTAAAAAATATTTTTAGTTGTAGATGGACACAATACCTTTATTTTATTTTTTTTAATGTGGTGCAGCATATCAAACCCAGAATCCCACAAGTGTGAGGCAGGTGCTCTACCACTAAGCCACTACCCCAGCCTCTTTAGCTATTTTCAATCTACAATTCTCCTGGCCTTTTCTTTTGCCATTCAAGAAACCGACTTTTTTTTTTTGGTTATGGGAATTGAACCCAGGAGCTCAGACATGGCTGGTGTTCTACCACTGAGCTACATCACCAGACCTTTGTGACTAGGCTGGCCTTGAACTTGCCATCATCCTACCTCAGCCTCCCGAGGACTGGAATTATAGGCCCAGCATATGTTGACAATATTTTAGAGTATAGTCCAGTTGTTTGAAGTATATTCTACCATTTTAGTTTGTTTCCTCATCACTAGTTCAATGTTATATATTTTGACAAGAACATCCATAACTTCTGAGGTCATCACATCAGAAGACAAGTAATGACAGCCTGTCCCATTAGTGGATCACTTGGTTAAGGTATTTTCAGTCAGATTTCTCCAATGTATGTGCCTTCTTTATCTTTTCTCTTGTTCCAAAAGGTGCCTTTCATTAAAAAATTTACTACCATTTAGAATTTGCCCCCAAAGTTCAAAACTTAACAAACTGATTATCAGAGGATAGAATAAATCCTGCTTCCTGGAGAATTCATATATTTAGGTGAAGTTATTGGCCTGATTTTTCTTCCCTTTCCTTTTTTTTTTCTTTTCTTCCTGAGTGCTAGTGATAAAACAATATTCTACCACTGAGTTACATGCCTCCCCAATTTGCCTCATTTTAACCAACAGAAGGCACACTAGTTTAATGCAGAAAAGACCCATTCTCTGCCAAATACAGTGTGAATATGTAGGTATATATATGTGTATTATGTTTACAATTTGTTTATTTAAGTAACAGAATATGAAAGGGTTTCAGTTTACTTGGCTAGAATGAAGGGGTGGATATTTGTACTTGCTCTAGGAGAAATTCAATGCAATGCTTCTATGAATGCTGCCTTTTAAATTGCAAGATGATACTGTATTCTGCTTAGCTCTTAAAAAAGTGAGAGACTAACTACAAGATCCAAGAACATTCAGAAAACTATAAAAGAACAAAAATTAAAACCAACAGGAATTTTGTTGGTGTTTATTTACTCTAATAACATACCAGAAACAAAACTCCAAAGATGAAATGCTACAAGAGATGTCTGTATGCCTGATACTTTTCAATTACCACTTATATAAAACAGAAACCAACCATTTTTCACAAAAAGTATTGTTAATCACATAGGGTAATATCATCAGGAGACTAAAAGGACATTACAAACTAAAGAACAGATTTCTGAAACCATGGTATAGAGGTCTAAAACAAGTGCTCCCTTCACGTCTAAGAGGAAAACTGCCACATTATTGGTTTCCAAAAAGCTAGGTCTTATACACTTACACAGGCTGACCTATTAAAGTCAAAGATACCCTATATGTAACCTGATTATCACTGATAGGCAAGAAGAAAACCAAGCTTCAAAATGTAACCACCTGAAATAGCTTAACAATAGATATTAGAAAAATGTTTACTAGGTGTTTCTAGTATTTCTTCAGATAGTGTCACGTGTACATTTGAAAAAGAGACTGGCAACAACATCAAAAGTATACTCAATAGGCCATACTCTATTCAACCAATCCTAAGAGATGTAAATGGATGCCCTACTACAGTTCTCATTAAACAGCTGCATTTCTCCAAATATCTACATCTAGAGATAAAGGATAAGTTGAGAAGTGCTTAAGCTATTACCTCGCCTTCAGTACTTTTGATACTGTTTTACCCAATCTGGAACAGCATGAATAACTGGAGATATGGTTTATAACCTAGATGAACTCCTAAATATGGCTGTGGAGAAGTCATTTAAATGAAGAATAAGCTTTTAGTCTGGAGAACCTTTGAAATGTAGATTGTCACTAAGCCAATGTATTTAGTTTCTTTTTTAAAAAAAAAATAAGGACATGGCCTTCCAGGGATTCAATTCCTTGTTATTTTAAAAGAAGTATCTTTTATGGTATGATTTCCAAAACAGTAGACAAGGAAGGATCTAAATTAATACATAAACCAACTAACTCCAATGCTTTTCCTACTTTTTCCATATTGGTGAATTAGCAACAAGACTTATCTGGGAGCTCATGCAAGGTTTTCAATAACCAAGTTTTAACTTGGTTAAATTGTGCAATAATTCTATTATAAAGGGAAATTCATTCATAACAGTTCATGAACATTTACATAATTTCACAGGCTCATGATAAAATAAATATGCCTATTAAGAGCCTAAGACTCTTTATGGTGAAAACACTGAAAATCAGCCTTGGGGGTGATTTAAAAGTGTAAAACTATTTAACATTTATGTTCCCAACTTGCTTAATTCTAAGAATCATGTTCCTCAAGTGTCACCACCTATAATTTCATTCAATTGGTTCAGGGTACAATCTAAACACCAGCATTTTTAAATGAGTCTAAGGTAAAGCCAGGTTAAGAAACCCTGCCCTAGACTTGCCAAATGTGAAGAAGGTATGTGTTCAGGAATATGTATGATCTCCAAATGATTCTGGATTAGCAAAGATGGCTATGGGCAATAATATTCATTCATTCATTTCTAGCAGTACTGAGGATTGATTCCAGGGGCACTCCACCACACAGCTACATCTCCAGCCCTTTTAAAAATTTTTAATTCTGAGACAGATTCCTGCAAAACTGCCAAAGCTGCACTCAAAATTTCAATCCTCCTGCCTCAGTCTCTGGAGTACCTGGGATTATAGAGGTTCACTACCACAACTGGCAATATTTTACCTTGGTAAGGACAATGATTTGGAACTAACACTATGAAAATACTGAACTGGAAATGGATAAAAAGTCATCATACAAGAAGGAAAAGAGTGAAAGAATATTAGTTAAGTAGCTCCATTTAACAATCCAAAAATCCATATAAAACCATGAAAGATCCCAAATAGTCAATGAATTTCTAGGGGGGGTGGTTTAGAGGCATCAAATTTTCTGATTTAAAATTATATGATGGGGGCTGGGGTTGTGGCTCAGTGGTAGAGCACTTGCCTAGCATGTGTGAAGCACTGGGTTCCATCCTCAGCAACACATATAAATAAATGAATAAAACAGAGGTCCATCAACAACTAAATACATATGTATATATATTTTAAAATTATAATGATAAAGCTACAGTAATCAGAATAATATATACTGTCATAAAAACAGACGGGGAACAGAGTAGAGCCCAGAATAAATTCAAACATATATGGTAAACTAATTTTTAACAACTAGTTGTTTGTACCAAGAAGATAAAATGGAATAAGGAGAATCTCTTTAAATAAGGGGTTCTGGAAAAACTGGATTTCCTCATGAAAGAATGAAACAAGAGGAGGTGTGGTAGTACATGCCTAGATTCCCAGCTACTTAGGAGGCTGAGGTAGGAGGATCACAAGTTCAAGGCAGGCTGGGCAACTTACACCCCATCTCAAAATAAAAATATGAGGGCTGGGATGTAGCTCAGCAGTACAATAACACACACACACACACACACACACACACACACACACATACATACTCGTCACCACAAGAACCCAATAAAAGGAAATGCATTTTTCGGTTCTAAACAAAGGCATGATTCTGAAATAAAAGTAACTGAAGACTATGCTGCTCTATCTACAATAAATAACACGATAAACCTCTAATAATAGATATTACAAAATAATTTCCTACTTATAAGAGAATGAAGCAGACCTATTTTTTAAAAGCACAAAATATTACCTGGAAAACTATAAAAGCATACAAAAAGGGATGTTTAATGAATCTTAATTCTCTCCAACATTAATTACACATATAATAATATACTTTCTTTTCTTCTAGTCAAAATGATTAGCTATAAGATCAACTAGACAATAACACTAGGCATATACATTTTTTAAATGTACAGATTGATAGCAGTACCATTACAGTACTTTAAGCCTATCACTGAGCCTTAAAAAGACTGATTATTTTCTCACAGCCAGAGAATATTCAAATCACTAACATAAAAATCGCTCTCTCTGTTTTGTTTTGTGGAGGTAGGGGAGAAGGCAGTGCTGGAAACTGAACCTAAGCATTCTACTCAAGTGCTGTTTCACTGAGCTACATCCCCAGACCTTTCTATGGTGGGACAACAGGGCAGAATATGGGGGATTGAACTCAGGGGCACACAACCACTGAGCCACATCCCATCCCTATTTTGTATTTTATTTGGAGACAGGGTCTCACTGAGTTGCTTAGCACCTTGCTTTTGCTGTGGCTGGTTTTGAAGTTGTGATTCCCCTGCCTCAGCCTCCCAAGCCTCTAGGATTACAGGTGTGCGCCACCATGCCAGGTCCCCAAACCTTTTTATTCTATTTTGGGGCTAAGTTGCACAGTCTGGCCTTGAACATGTTATCCTCTTGCCTCAGTTCCCTGAGTAGGTGGGATTACTGGGTGTGCCACCATGCAAGGTAAAATTCTTCTTTTTATTAAGAATAAAAAGTAACTGTCTCAGAAGCCTCATAGTAAACCATGGATAACTGAACAGGTCAAAAGAGGCACTGCAACTTACAATCAAAGGTATCAATGCTAATAATTAATTTAGTGGTTTGGACTGTATAGTTCTGTGGTAGTGTTTGCCTAGCATGTGCAAGGCCCTGGGTTTGGTTCCCAACAATGCAAAACATAAAACACAATTTAAAATATTTTCTGGCTAGCACACCCTCTTTAATAGTTAAGTGTACGTAGTGTTGAAAGTGAGGCTGGAGAGTAGGTTATTCTGGTTTCTGCCTAAGTTAAGTCATTTCTGAGTATTTTGTCTAGCTTCCTTTCTCCCTATACTTTCTACCCCTTGCCTATCCTAAGTGGTAAAGTTTATGAAAAAAGGAAAACACTCCACATCATTAGCCCCCAAACCTTACTTGCGAATATTATATATATTTTAAGTCATGACATTTATAAACACTATTACATCTCATAGACCATTAAATGTAAAAGGGTAATAAGAATACAACATAAAAGGGCTGGGGATGTAGCTCAGTTGGTAGAGTGCTTGCCTTGCAAGCACAAGGCCCCGGGTTCAATACCCAGCACTGCAAAAGACAAAAGAACACAACATAAAAGGTATTAATTAAGAATCTACTATGAAAAATACTAAGTATATAGACATGGTCCCTTTCTTAGCCATCTTTATAATATAGTTAAAGACTTCAGAAAGATACCAAAATAGAAATATGTGTCACAGGGCTGGGGTTGTAGCTCAGTGGTAGAGTACTTGCCTGGCATGATTGAGACCTTGGGTTCGATCCTCAGCACCACATGCAAATAAATAAATAAATAAACTGAAGGTCTATTGACAACTTAAAAATATTAAAAAAAAAGAAAAGAAAAGAAAAGAAATATGTGTCACAATACAAGCAAGGATAGGCCAAGAAAGGAGAAATAAATTAAGGAAACAGGAATACAGTTGGGAAAGTTTCTGTAAGATAGTACATAATTTTGGGAGTACATTATCACACAGATAGATATGCACAAACCTTTAGGCTCAGAGGCTTGAAAATTAACAGAAAATTTGAATATTATTTGTGGCTGTTTACATCATTATGTATCAAAAGTGTTCAAGTTTCACCAGATGCTGTGGCACATGCCTGGAATCCAGTGACACAGGAGGCTAAGGCAGGAGGATCATGTGTTCAAAGCTAGCCTCAGCAACTAAATGAGGCCCTAAACAACTCAGTGAGACCCTGTCCCTAGATGAACTACAATAAAGGGCTGGGGATGTGGCTCAGTGGTTAAGGGCCCTTGGGTTCAATCTTCAGTACCAAAAAAAAGTCTACTTTTTCCCATTCACCTGAGAACCCCAAGGATATACTCATTAAGAATGCATTTTATAAAAGATAGTAAATCAAGGTTCAAATTTTTTTTCTGGTAGAAGTTCCTGCCATACTACATTGTTGGAAAAAAATATGACTGGGAAGGTGAAGGCTAAGGCAAGGGGATTGCAACTTGGAAGTCAGCCTCAGCAACTTAAAGAGACCCTTAGCAAAATATCAAGACCCTGTCTCAAAATAAAAAATAAAAGAACTAGGTATGTAGCCCAGTGATAAAGCACTCCCGGGTTCAATCTCTAATCCACACACACACAAAGCAAGCAAATATATATTAGTATAATTCAGTATTTTCTTTGTTCCATGATGGTTAATTTAGCTTAGTAGGAGCTAATCATAGTCTGATTTCTGGAAGTAGCATTCAACAGATAGTCAAGTAGACCTGGGTTCAAATCCTTCTCTAAAATTCATTAGTAGTATGTCAAATTACTTTCCCTCTCTGAGTTTTACTATATTTTTCTTTTCTTTTCAATGCTAGGGACAGAACCCAGGACCTTGCACCATTCTATCCCACTGAGTTACACCTCCATTAAAATGAAGACATTGCCATTTTGCAGCTTCCCTGGCGGAGAGAGACCATCTTCGGCTGCCTGAGCCCTTGGAGCTGAGCTCAGGTCTTCCAGTGGGGCCGTGGCGCTGCAGCTCTGGGTGAGATCTGGTATGGAGCGGAGATAGTGCCAGCTCTAGCAGGAGTTTGGGCCCTTCGGCGTCATTTCGCAACTTCCCTGGCGGAGACAGTCCATCTTCGGCTGCCTGAGTCCTCGGAGCTGAGCTCAGGTCTTCCGGCGGGGCCACGGCGCTGCGACTCCTGGTGAGATCTGGCCGGGAGCGGAGGTGGTTGTCGGCTCCAGCGGGGAGTCTGGGCCCTTTGGCACCATTCTGCAGCTTCCCTGGCAGAGAGAGACCATCTTCGGCTGCCTGAGTCCTCGGAGCTGAGCTCAGGTCTTCTGGCGGGGCCGAGGCGCTGCGACTCCTGGTTGCAGATGCCCAGAAGCATTGATCATTCCCAACCTGGAGGTAGTGGGACAGCAGCTATCTTGGGTCACCGCTTGATCAAGCACCTCTCAAACATCGGGTGAGTTACTGGAAATCTGCAGGGACACTTTAAGTCTTGACAGGGAAATTGCAATCCCTCTGATTTGCACTACTAGAGGGGAAGATACATGAGCAGCATGAGAAAACACAGGAAGAAAGTGTCCCAAACAAACCTAGATGATACATCAAGAGAACCCAAGGACAGCATGGTAGAAGGAATGACAGAAAGGGAGTTCAGAATGTTCATAATTAAAATGATCCGAGAAGAGAATGATGTGACAAGAGAGCAGATTCAGGCTATGAAAAATCAGCTAATAGAGCAATTGCAGGAAGCAAAAAATCACTTCAATAAAGAGATAGAAGTTCTGAGAAAAAAACAAACAGAAATCCTTGAAGGAAACAAGGAAATGAAGGAAACAATCAACCAAGTGAAAAAATCAATAGAAAGCATAATTAACAGAATAGATCACTTGGAAGACAGAACCTCCGACAATGAAGACAAAATATTTAATCTTGAAAACAAAGTCGACAAACAGAGAAGATGGTTAGGAATCATGAACGAAACCTCCAAGAAATATGGGACATCATGAAGACCAAATTTAAGAGTTATTGGGATTGAGGAAGGCACAGAGATACAAACCAAGGGTATGAATAATCTGTTCAATGAAATAATATCAGAAAATTTCCCAAATATGATGAATGAGATGAAAAATCAATTACAAGAGGCTAACTGAACACCAAATGCACAGAATTACAACAGATCCACACCAAGGCACATTATAATGAAAATACCTAACATACAAAACAAAGATAGAATTTTAAAGGCTGCGAGAGAAAAGCATCAGATTACCTACAGGGGGAAACCAATATGGATATCAGCAGATTTCTCAGCCCAGACCCTAAAAGCAAGAAGGGCCTGGAAAAACATATCTCAAGCTCTGAAAGAAAACGGATGCCAACCAAGAATCTTATACCCAGCAAAACTTACCTTCAGATTTGATGAAGAAATAAAATCCTTCCATGATAAACAAAAGCTTAAAGAATTCACAAAGAGAAAGCCTGCCCTACAGAACATTCTCAACAATATATTCAAAGAGGAAGAAACGAGAAACAACAATCTCAGTCAACATGGGGAGGAATTATCCTAAAGAAAGAGTCAATCAAAGGAGAAACAAAGTTAAGCTAAAAAACCCAAAAAGCTAAAATGGCAGGAAATACAAGTCATATCTCAATAATAACCCTGAACGTAAATGGCCTAAACTCATCAATCAAAAGACAGATTAGCAGATTGGATTAAAAAGAAAGACCCAACAATATGCTGCCTTCAAGAGACTCATCTCATAGAAAAACATGCCCACAGACTAAAGGTGAAAGGTTGGGAAAAAACATACCATGCACATGGACTGAGTAAAAAAGCAGGAGTTTCCATCCTCATTTCAGATAAAGCAGACTTCAAGCCAAAGTTAGTCAGAAGGGATAAAGAAGGACATTTCATACTGCTTAAAGGAAGCATAAATCAGCAAGACATAACAATCATAAACATTTATGCACCAAACAATGGTGCATCCACGTACGTCAACCAGATCCTTCTCAATTTCAGGAATCAAATAGACCAAAACACAATAATACTGGGAGACTTTAACACTCCTCTCTCACCGTTGGACAGATCTTCCAAGCAAAAATTAAACAAAGAAACCATAGGACTCAATGACACAATCGCTAATTTGGACTTAACAGATATATATAGAATATTCCATCCATCAAAAAGCGAATACACTCTTCTCAGCAGCTCATGGTTCCTTCTCTAAAATAGACCATATGTTATGCCACAAAGCTACTCTTAGCAAATACAAAAACATAGAGATACTACCTTGTATACTATCAGATCATAATGGAATGAAATTAGATATCAATGATAAAGTTAAAAACAGAAACTACTCCAAGACCTCGAGATAAAATAATATGCTATTGAATGATACATGGATAATAGAAGACATTAGGGGGGAAATTAAAAGATTCTTAGAGGTCAACGAGAACAAAGATACAACATATCAAAATCTCTGGGATACTATGAAAGCAGTGCTAAGAGGAAAATTCATTGCCTGGAGTGCATTTAATAAAAGAATGAAAAGTCAACAAATCAATGACCTCACATTACAGCTCAAAGCCCTAGAAAAAGAGGAAGAGATCATCACCAAAAGTAGTAGAAGACAGGAAATAATCAAAATCAGAGCTGAAATCAATGAAATTGAAACAAAAGAAACAATTCAAAAAATTGACAAAACAAAAAGTTGGTTCTTTGAAAAAATAAACAAAATTGATAAACCCTTAGCCTCGCTAACGAAGAGAAGGAGAGAGAAACTCCAAATTACTAAAATTCGTGATGGAAATGGAAACATTACAACAGACACAATTGAAATACAAAACATAATAAGAAGTTACTTTGAAAATTTATACTCCAACAGAATAGAAAACCTCGAAGACATTAACAGGTTCCTAGAGACATATGAGCCACCCAAACTGAATCTGGAGGACATACACAACTTAAATAGATCAATTTCAAGCAATGAAATAGAAGAAGTCATCAAAAGCCTACCAACAAAGAGAAATCCAGGACCGGATGGATTCACAGCCGAGTTCTACAAGACCTTCAAAGAGCTCATTCCATTGCTCCTCAAAGTATTTCATGAAATAGAGGAGAAGGGAACCCTTCCAAACTCATTCTATGAAGCAAATGTCACACTGATACCAAAACCAGAGAAGGACAGATCAAGGAAAGAAAATTTCAGACCAATATCCCTAATGAACATAGATGCAAAAATTCTTAACAAAATTTTAGCGAATCGCATACAAAAGCATATTTAAAAAATAGTGCACCGTTTCATCCTGGGGATGCAAGGTTGGTTCAACATCTGGAAATCAATAAATGTAATTCATCACATCAACAGACTTAAAGTCAAGAGCCACATGGTTATTTCAATAGATGCAGAGAAAGCATTTGATAAAATACAGCACCCCTTCATGCTCAAAACACTAGAAAAAATAGGGATAGTGGGGACATTCCTTAACATTGTAAAGGCTATCTATGCTAAGCCTACAGATAACATCATTCTAAATGGAGAAAAATTGAAAGCATTCCCCCTGAGAACTGGAACAAGGCAGGGATGTCCTTTTTCGCCACTACTATTCAACATTGTTCTTGAAACTCTAGCCAGAGCAATTAGACAGACCAAAGAAATTGGAGGAATATGAATAGGAAAAGAAGAGTTCAAACTATCCCTATTTGCTGATGACATGATTCTCTATTTAGAAGACCCTAAGAATTCCACCAGAAAACTTCTGGAACTCATAAATGAATTCAGTAAAGTAGCAGGATATAAAATTAATGCTCATAAATCTAATGCATTTTTATTCGCAAGTGATGCATCCTCTGAGAGAAATTAGGGAAACTACCCCATTCACAATAACCTCAAAAAAATAACATACTTGGGAATCAATCTAATGTAAGAAGTGAAATAATTCTACAATGAGAACTACAGAACACTAAAGAAAGAAGTTAAAGAGAATCTGAGAAGATGGAAAGATCTCCCATGTTCTTGGATAGGCAGAATTAATATTGTCAAAATGGCCATACTTCCAAAAGCGCTATACAAATTCAATGCAATTCCAATTAAAATCCCAATGATGGACCTCATAGAAATAGAGCAAGCAATCATGAAATTCATTTGGAGGAATAAGAGACCCAGAATAGCTAAAGCAATCCTTAGCAAGAAGAGCAAAGCAGGGGGTATCACAATACCAGACCTTTAACTATATTACAGAGCAATAGTAACAAAAACAGCATGGTATTGGCACCAAAATAGACAGGTAGATCAATGGTACAGAATAGAGGACACAGAGACAAACCCACATAAATACAGGTATCTCATACTTGACAAAGGAGCCAAAAACATACAATGGAAAAAAGACAGCCTCTTCAACAAATGGTGCTGGGAAAATTGGAAATCCATATGCAGCAAAATGAAACTAAACCCATATCTCTCACCCTGTACAAAACTCAATTCAAAATGGATCAAGGACCTAGGAATTAGAACAGAGACCCTGCACCTAATAGAAGAGAAAATAGGTCCAAATCTTCATCACAGTGGCCTAGGACCAGATTTCCTTAACATGACTCCCAAAGCGCAAGAAATAAAAGCACGAATCAATGATTGGGATAGAGTCAAACTAAAAAGCTTTTTCTCAGCAAAGGAAACAATCAGCAATGTGAAGAGAGAGCCTTCAGAGTGGGAGAAAATCTTTGCCACACACACTTCAGATAGAGCACTCATCTCCAGAATCTACAAAGTGCTCAAAAATCTTTACACCAAGAAAACTAATAACCCAATCAATAAATGGGCCAAGGAAATGAACAGACACTTTACAGAGGAAGATCTACAAGCAATCAACAGATTTATGAAAAAATGTTCAACATCCCTTATTATAAGAGAAATGCAAATCAAAACCACCTTAAGATTTCATCTTACTCCAACTAGAATGTCTTTTATTAAGAATACAGGCAACAACAGGTGTTGGCAAGGATGTGGAGAAAAGGGTACATTCATACATTGCTGATGGGAGTGCAAGTTGGTGCAGCCACTCTGGAAAGCAGTGTGGAGATTCCTTAGAAAACTTGGAATGGATCCACCATTTGACCCAGCTATCCCACTCCTTGGCCTTTACCCAAAGGACTTAAAATCAGATTACTACAGTGATGCAGCCACATCAATGTTCATAGCTGCTCAATTTACAATAGCTAGACTGTGGAACCAACCTAGATGTCCTTCAATAGATGAATGGATAAAGAAACTGTGGTATATATACACAATGGAATATTACTCAGCCATAAAGAAGAATAAAATTATGGCATTTGTAGGTAAATGGATGATGTTGGAGACTATTATGCTAAGTGAGATTAGCCAATCCCAAAAATCCAAAGGCTGAATGGTCTCTCTGATAAGTGAATGATGATGCATAATGTGGGGTAGAACGATGGCAAGAATGGAGAAAGGATAGAGAGCATAGAGGAAAGGGAGGGGTGGGGTTGAGGTTGGGGGGTAAGAATAATAACAGTATGTGTGACAGACATCATTGCCCTGTGTACATGTATGAATGCACAGATGGGGTGACTCTGTGTACAACCAGAAAAACAATTGCTGTACTCCATTTGTGTTTAACGAATCAAAAAATTAAATCAAAAAATAAAATAAAATGAAGACATTACCACTTATCCCAATAACTGAATAAGAACTATCATAATCTCATACATTTTTATCACTTATTAGCTACTTAATGTAGGTAGGGCAAATTCTATGCATTATACCATGTTTAATCCTCTGAAGTTTTTTATATTATGGCCAAAGAAATTCAAAGAAAGGAGTTAAGGAACTGGTTTGGGGTCACATGTCCATTAATAGGCATAGACAGAGGATTTAATTCTATGTTCAACATCAAAGTTCATGCTCTTATCGCACAATATGGTTACAGTACCTGACTTAAAGCAGATGTTAAATAAAACTTTAAACATTCACTGACTGATCATTTAATAAATATCTCCACATAACTATTAAGAACTAGGTAATACTTAGCTATAAGGTTCTTGAAAAGCATTTAAAAATAGTTGGGTATGTGGCTCAGTGATAGAGGGCTTGCCTACTTGTGTGAGGCCCTGGATTCAGTCCCCAGTACTAAAGAAAAGAAAATTTAAATATTACACAAAAAGTGCTTCTGATCATGCAAAAGTTAACATTAACAGCACAGTAATATGAATAAAACTTTTCCTCTTTAAAACATGGAACCTAGCCAGGTGCAGTGACATATGCTTATAATCCCAGCAACTCAGGAAACTGGGGCAAGACAATCACAAGTTCAAGGACAACCTCAGCAACTTCATGAGACCCTCAGCAACTTGGTGAGACGCTGTCACAAAATAAAAAAAAAAGAGGACTGAGGATGTAGTTCAATCCCCAGTACAAAACAACAACAAAAAAACCTAACCAAAAGGTATAGAATAAAAAGGTGGACTAAGCTCAATGATAGAGTACTTGCCTGGCATGTATAGGGCCCTGGGTTCAATCCCAAGCACAGCAAAATAAAAATAAAATAAACTATAGGTAAGGATTGAAACCACTAGAATGATGGAACGAGAAGTTCAGTAAAGCCTCTCCCAAAAAATTAATGATAAAATTAGACAAACATATCAAAAGCAGCTATATCATGACTCTGGAAATTAGGTGAAGGCATGTAACAAATTGAAAATCATTTACTCAAGAAAAAAAGCACTGAATCCAAAGCCTAGTATTTTAGCCTAGGGATACTGCTACTATCATTACCAAGCCCCACTAGATTCTTCAGTGGTACTTCTACCAGATTGAAGCAAGCTATCAAAACTATCACTGCTGGAGTGGGTCACTAGTCAGAAGATAAAAAAGTTCCACATGCAGAAATATTATTGAAAACAATAATAATGTAGCTCAGT
Source organism: Glaucomys volans (assembly GCA_020662805.1). Taxonomy (NCBI): domain Eukaryota; kingdom Metazoa; phylum Chordata; class Mammalia; order Rodentia; family Sciuridae; genus Glaucomys; species Glaucomys volans. The sequence goes on from JAJEJO010004114.1 coordinate 132,899, forward strand.
GGCAGAGCACCTGCCTAGCATGTGTGAAGTATTGGGTTTGATCCTTAGTCCCAGATAAAAATAAACAAATAAAATAAAGGCATTCTGTCCATCTACAAATACAAAAAAATTTTTAAAAAGTGATCTTGCTGACAATCAGGGAGGGTAAATACTGCAGCAAACAAAGGCTGCAGTGCTGTGGCAGGGAACAAGCGAGCAAACTTGCGAGAAGTCAGCAGGGAAACTGGAGAATTACATAGCCACACTGGGTGTTGATAAACTCCTACTTATCTCTGGTAGTCAGAAAGGCTCTGTGCTTACATAAAGCTGTGTACAAGTTCTGGAAAGCCTGGAAGGTACCTCAAGTTATTCACACACCTGTGGCTGAATGTGATGTCTTTCACAGAAAAAGGACAGCTATAGACATGAGAAGAACAACACAAAGTAAAACTGAGACAAACTCGCGAATTGCCAGTACTGTGAATACATTCCCTAACATACACACAGATCTACTGGCAAAAGGCAAGAGCTTTTTACTGGCTAAAGTATTTATGTACAACCTTTAACCAGTGGCTAACCACTAAGCTAAGCTGACCAAGGAGTGATACCCAGGATGCCAGGTTTTGGAAAAAGAAAAAAAAAAAAAAATTAAGGCAGGTATGGTGGCACACATCTGTAATCCCGGCAACTTGGGAGACTGAGGCAAATCTGAGGCCAGACTGGGCAATAGAGCAAGACCCTGTCTCAGGAAACACACAAAAAGGGCTCAGGGACATAGGTCAGTGGTACGGTGTTTACCTAGTATGCACAAGGCCCTAGATTCAATTCCTAGGACAAAAAGGAAAAAAAAAAAAATTGAAAAGAATTCCAAAGCAGTTAGCATAAATATGTTAAAAAAAAAAAAGGAAATCATGCTTAAAGAATTAAAAGAAAGTATGATGACTCAATGAACAAAGAAAAGATCATAAAGCACCATCAAATTGGAATTCTGGTGTTGAAAAGCTAAGTAAAATGGAAAATTCACTGAAGGGGCTCAAATGCAGATTTTTTTTTTAGCAGAGAAAAGAAAGAGCAAATATGAAAATAGATCAATAGAAATTGTCCAGTCTGAAAAACAGAAAGCAAAAAGAATGAAGAACATAAATAGCTTCAAGAGACCCTTGGAATGCCATCAAGTCTACCAACCACCAGGTAATGGGACTCTCACAATGAGAAAGGAACAATGACAGAAAACTCAAATTTGACTAACATCTCTGATTTACACATCCAAGAAGCACAACAAAGTCCAAGTAAAAACATATGGAAAAACATGAAAGAGATCTACACCAAACAAAAATCACAAACTACTGAAACTATTGAAAGCTAAAGACAAGCAAAATCCTAGCAAGAGAAAAAGGACTCATCCCATACAAGTGACCCACTATAAGATAAAAAGCTGGATTCACCAGAAACAGTGGAAACCAGAAAACAGTGCCACATTTAGAATGTTAAAAGAAAACCAACAAAGAATTTTATATTCAGTATGGTAGGCGGAATTCTGTGATGTTCCCCAAAATTCCAACCTCCCACATATCCCCTTGGCTATCGATGAGGACTGTAAACATGATGGATGCCACTTCCAGGATTAGGTTACCCTATATGGCAGAAACAAAGGCATTTTGCAGATGAAATTAATGGCCCTAATCAGTCTGACTTTGAGTTCATCAAAGGGAGAGTTTTGTGAGTGACCCTAACTTAATCAGGTGAGTCCCTTAAAAGAAAGTTTTAGGAAAAAAGCTTTAGTCTCCCCTGAATTCAAAAGGCTTTCTCCAATGGCCTTGAAGAGGAAAGCTGTTATACATTTTATAGCTTCAAGAAATTAATTCTGCCAACAACTAAGTAAGCCAAGAAGAGAAGAGAAGACTGCAACCCTGACCAACTCTTGACTGTAGATTCTGGGAGAGCCTACAGGGCTAAACTGAGCCATATTCAGACTTCTAATTTATAAGAACTGGTGGGATAAAATCTGGTGGTGCTTTACAGTGTAACAATTACTTTTTTTTTTTTTTTTTTTTATTCCCAGTGCTGGGGACTAAACCCAGGGCTTCATGCATGCTTCATAATTTTAAATGTAGCAATAAAAACTAATACATCCAGAAAAACTATCTGGGTGCAGTGTTACATACCTGTAATCCCAGCAACTCTGAAGGCTGAGACAGGAGATCACAAGTTCAAGGCCAGATTCAGCCTGACTCTGTCTCAAAAATAAAATAATAAGTTCTGGGGATGTAGCTCAGAGGTGGAATGCCCCTGGGTTTAATCCCCAGTACCAAAAAAATAAATGAATGAATGAAAGAAAGAAAGAAAGAAAGAAAGAAAGAAAGAAAGAAAGAAAGAAAGAAAGAAAGATAGATAGATGGAGAGAGGGGCTGGGTATGTAGCTCAGTATTATAGCACCCCTGAGTTTAACCCCAGCACTGCAAATAAGTAAACAAATAAATAAATAGTAAGTCCAGAAAAACTATCCTTCAAAAACAAAAATTAAATAAGACATTTCCAGATGAACGAAGACTAAGAATTCATAGTTAGCACACCTGCCACAGTGGTGCATGCCTATAATCTTAGCAAGACCCTATCTCAGAAGAAAAATAAACGGGGGTTGGAAGTGAAGCTCAGTGGTAGAGGGCTTACATAGCAAGTGTGAAGACCTTGGTTTAATCCCCAGTACTGAAAAAACAAAACAATTAAACAAACAAACAAACAAACAAAAAGATCCACTGGTGAGATATCTTAAGCTTGTCTACACAAAAACTATTATTCAGCTTCCTGGTCCTAATGGAATACCATAGGAAATTAATTTATAAGAAAGGTGTTGTTTGGGGTCACTGTTCTGGAGATTCCTGTCTACAATCCACGGGCCCATTGCTTTGGGCCTCTGAAGAGGGTGGCACATCACAGCAGGAGTGCATGATGGAGCAAACCTCATACTACACAAGCCAGGAAACAAAGAGGAAGAAGCCACCATGGTACCACAATCCCCTCAGAGGCACACCCCAAATAACCTAAGAACCTCCTACAAAACCCCACTCTCAATAGTACCACCTTGGGAACCTTTATGGGACATTCAACATCCAAACTACAGCAAGAACTTAAATCATAACATTTCAATGTTTTAATAAAATGGATTTTTCTGAGACCTTTATAAAGAACCTTTGAGGAAGTAGGACAGGAAGGGAATTGGAAAGCACTTCCTCTTCAACTTGCAGTACAGGTACCAAACAGGAAATTACTTCAGGGCCCCCAAGCTAAAGTATCTTGGGAGAACCTGGAGCTCTCAACAGACATGAAAGCAGATACAAGTAAATCTGTTGGGGACTAGATACTTTCACATCTTTAACATCTAACCTAGATGGGACTGAAGAGAAAGGAAAAAGATACCATGTTTTCTGAAAGATATTATTTACTCTCATCCCAGTTCACTTTCAATTAAAGTACAATCCAAGTAAACTATGACCTATAAACTTGTGTGCAATTTCTGAATGCAATCCATGCAAGACCCAGAGACAGAGACAACCCCTCTACACTATGGCCATTGGATCTCACACCTCTTTAAAGGTAGTGAACACCACAGTCCTTAAAAAGCCAGAGCAGCACCCTAGAAGCTGCCCATCAGGCCCAAATGGCTCCTTGATCTCCTCAACTGCAAGCTAACTTGGAAACTCAAAACTTGTGACACTGCTGGAGAGGAGAGAGAGCATGAGATCCTATCCAGCCCTGGCCAGTCAACAACTTCACATGCCACATATCTACATTTAAAAAAAAAATTTTTTTTAGACAGGATTTTGCTATGTTGCCCTGCCAGGCCTTACACTCCTGGACTCAAGTGCATCTTCCACCTGACCCTCCCTGAGTGTTCAAATTACAAACACATGACATCAGCCCCAACTTTAAATTTCTTATTTAAAAAGTTTTTTTCTTTACTAATGTAACAAAATGTTCCTATTAAGAACATAAGTATCTAACCTTTGGCTGGATAATGAAAACCTTTTTCTTTATCTTGAATGGGGTGAGAGGAAGTAAGACAGGGAGGGAATTTGGGAAGCACCTTCCTTTTCTACTTGCAGTACAGGTACAGAACAAATTTATTTCAGGGCCCTGAGGTACTGTCCTGCTTCCTCATATTTCACTCAAGACAAAGGGAAAAAAAGTATTCTTAATTCACCCATTCTTAATTCACCTAGATATTTATTTTATAGATAAAAACATTTTATTACACCAGGAAAAAACTTTTTTTTTCCTTTTTTGGGGGGAGAGGTGGGAGAGTACTAGGAATCTAACAATGGGGCAATATACCACTGAGCTACATTACCAGCGGTTTTTATTTTTTATTTTGAGACAGTTGAAGTTGGCCTTGAACTTTGGATCCTCCTATCGCAGTTTCTTTTTATTTTGGGTTTTTTTTTTTTTATTAATTTTTTTAATTTGTTCTAATTGATTATACTGACAGTAGAATGCATTTTAACACACTGTACCTATCTCAGCTTCTTCAGCCACTGGGATTATAGGCATACATGACCATGCTTGTGGTCTCTTTCTCTCTCTCTCTCTCTCTCTCTCTCTCTCTCTCTCTCTTTTTTAAAGAATGGAGTGTGTGTAATGGCAGTCCACATCTGGAGTTTGGCACATGAATAACAATGACAGAAGAGGCTGATTAACTAAAGACACAGGAGAGTCAAATAAGTCAACATCAATTCCAAAGAAACTGGACACAGGGATGTCTGGAAGTTTAAGTCTAACATTTCAAATTAAACAGCCACCTAATGGCTAATGGCTACTGCATTAGGACAATTATAAAGAAGGGTAGATCAAAGAACGTGTCTTCTAAATAATCTACTGAAGAACTACCGTTATTCATAAGTAATGGCCTATTTCAACCTATAAAGTTTTCTTAGTTTTATCAGATTATACATAATTATAATTTCTACAATTCTCCCTTAGCTTTGACATTTTTTTTTTTCTTTTTAAACAGGGATTAAACCCAGGGATGCTTAACCACTGAGTCACATCCCCAGCCCCGGGCGCGGTGGCGCACGGCTGTAATTCCAGTAACTCGGGAGGCTGAGGCAGGAGGATCACGAGTTCAAAGCCAGCCTCAGCAACTTAGCAAGGCCCTAAGCAACTCAGTGAGACTCTGTCTCTAAATAAAATACAAAATAGGGCTGGGGATGTGGCTCAGGGGCCTAGTGCCCCTGGGTTCAATCCCCAGTACCAAAAACAAAACAAAACATTTTTAAGTTGATGGACCTTTATTTTATTTATTTAATGTGGTACTGAACATGGAACCCAGGGCATCACATATGTCAGACAATCAATCTATCACTAAGCCACAACCCTAGTCCAAGTTTTAACATTCTTGAATTTACTTGATACAGAAGTTTTGGGCTCCTTATTCATTTGATACATTTTTTGATTTACTTCATAAGTTTTTTGAAGTTGGATTTTAGAATTCTATCCTATGCAAATGGAGGTGGATAATTTAAAAACAGATTCTTGCTTATCTTAAATGACTGGTTAATGTTAAAAAAAAATGTGTAGCTATATGTTTATTGCCTGAAATACTTGAAAGTATTTTAGACCGAAGGAATCACAAGTTGCAAAAGTCAAAGTACTGTTTTCCTAATGTGTGTAAATGAATGGAAGATAATAGTGCTTCTAAGAACTTGCTTGGAATTATGATGGTTCAAAGGCCTGACAATAAAGTCTGAAATCTTTTCTACGTTAAATTTTAATTCCAAGCCATTATCCAAAAGTATTCATCATCTAATACTCAAAATTTTACTTATCTAGTCTCAGAAGTTAGTCTCTAGCCTTTCCTCATTTGAGGGAACCAGATCATAACAAAAATGATTTTAAAAAATTCTATCTAATATTCAGAATATATAAATGCAAAAAAAAACCCAATGGACAAATGAACTAGACATTTCTCAAATAAATAAATAATAAAGAATAAAAATAAAGCAAATGGCCAACAAATACATGAAAACGAATTCAACATCATTAGCAATCAGGGAAATGCAAATCAAAACTACACTGAGATTTCATCTCACTCTAGTTAGAATGGCAAATATCAAGAAAAAGTAACAGCCAGGCAAGGTGGTACATGTGGGAGGCTGAGACTGGAAGATTCCAAGTTAAAGGCCAACTTAAGCAACTTAGTAAAGCCCTCAGCAATTTAGCAAGACCCTGTCTCAAAATTTTAAAAAAAAGGACTGAGAAGGTAGTTCAGTAGTAAGGTTCAATCCCCAGTACCAAAACAAAAAACAAAAAAAAAACTCACAAATAAGAAGTAAAACAAAACTATAAACAACAATAAATGCTGGTAAGGATGTGGGGGGAAAGGCACACCCATGCATTGTTGGTGGGACTGCAAATGAGTATAATCGGTCTGTAAAGCAGCATGGAGATTACTCAAAAGACTAGGAATGGACCCACCATTCCAGCTATTCTACTTCTTGATATTTATTCAGAGAAACTCAGAAATTCAGAAAATCAGCACAATATAGTGATATGCACATACCAATGTTTACAACAGCACAATTCACAATAGCCAAGTTATGGAACCAAACTAGGTATCCCTCAATAGATGAATGGATGGATATAGAAAAGGTGGTATATATACACTATGGAGTGTTAATCAGCCATAAAGAAGAATGAGATTATGTCATATGCTGGCAAAGAGATGGAACTGGAGAACATCATGCTAAGTTAAATAAGCCAGACTTAGAAAAAGTCAAGGGTCATATGTTTTCTCTTATGTGGAAGCTAGAGAGAAATGAGTAATCTTTTAAAAAGGGGATCTCATGAAAATAGAAGGGGGGAACAGTGGAATAGAGGAAGGGAGCAAAGGGGTGGAAGGAGGGATGGGAAAGGGAAAGAACTGCAGAATAAAATTGACCAAATTATGCTATGTGCATGTATGAATATATCACAATAAATTCCACTTTTATGTATTATTGTAATGCACAAATTAAAAACTAAATTAATAGAAGGAAAATCAATAGAGTAAAAGAAGGGAATGAGTACCTCTTAATAGGCAGTAGAAGGTATTTTTTCCAAAATAAAGAGGAAATTACCACAAAACAAGGTTACTTTGGCTCCCAAGTCAAGATTAACAAAGCTGAGCAAGTCGGATATAGTGGTACATGCCTATAATCTGAGGTATTCAGGAGGCAGAGGTGGGAGGACTACTTAAGCCCAGAAATTCTAGGCCAGCCTGGGCAATTTAGTGAGACCCTGTCTTAAAGAAAGGATTGGGAATGTAACTTAGTGGTAGAGTGCTTGCCTAGCAAGCACAGACCTGGATTCAATCCATAGTACTGCAAACTAAAAGACTGAGTGTGAGAGAATCACATAATCTTTGTTACCCTCCCCCATGCACAAAATTTTGATAGTGTTTTGTTTTTGTCTTTTGTGGTACTGAAGATTGAACTATGGGTGCTCTATGTCTGAGCTACATCCCCAGTCCTTTTCTTTCTTTGAGTCAGGATCTTGCCCAGGTTGGCTTTGAACTTGAGGTCCTCCTACCTCAGACTTGAGCTGGGATTATGGATATGTGCCACCACACATAGCTTAATTCATAGTATTTTTCTTCTTTTTAAAAATGTGTTTTTATTAGTACATCACAGTGTTATATGAGTGTGGGGTTCACTTTGACATACTCATAATGGTGGGAAATAAATCACTATTGTGACAATTAAGTTTTAAGGTAGTTTGTTGTACACTGATGTGACACAACCTTGTTTAAAGGGAACACCAGCCTATGCTGTGTACATATATTTGATTTATCTTTTGGCAAAAGGAATAAGGGAAGATTATTAGGATTAAATTTGGGGAAAGAGCAGATAAACTGTCTTAGCTACGTCATAAAACAATTATGCTGTAAGAGAGATGATTATGGTTAAGTAAGAATGTGTAACTAGGGGTAGGAGGTGTAGTTCAGTGGTAGAGTGTGCTTGTCTAGCATGTGTGAGGTACCGGGTTCAATCCCTGGCACCACCAAAAAATTAAATAAATAAAAAAAAGAATTAGCAACTTGTCTATATCTATGATTGGTTTTAACTAGAACTAAGAGCCACTATAGTGTCAAAGAAGAGGCAGGAAAATAACAGACTATATTACAGAAAATGTAAGGGAAAGTGCCTACCAACCTGTCTGAACATATCAGACTCAAGAGATGCTTTAAATAAAACATAACCTGTAAGTAAAATAAAGGGATAGAGAGAAATGTTTGAGTCAGACAGTAATAAGAGGTCTTTATTGGTCAGAATCCAGTATTATTTTTGTGTGACTTTGGCAGGTCACTGACAACACCAGATGCTGGCAATGAAGAACAGAAAAGGCAGGTGCTCTCTCTGCCTGGAACACTACTGGCCCATTATCTGCCCTCACCTTCCTGGCTCCACAAGGTAGATTTGGATTCCCACTGCACACTGTGCGTATTTTTATCAAACTAAATTAAATTTACCTTTATTCCCACCTCCAGGGCAAAGCACGTCTTATTCATCTGTCATTTAAGCATCTAGTATAGTGTATGGTATAAACATAATATGTCATAAATGTTTATTTATTTGATGTTCAATAATCAGAGAAATCTTCTAGTCCTATTTCAGAATGGTGTGAATTTAACAAATGCAGCAGCCATTTTTACTAAACTTAGCATTCCAAGTGCTCAATAAAGCAAATGTCCCACATAAGCTACTCAAATTTAAGTCAACATATATAAAAAGAAATTTAGTTAGAAAAAAAATTGATGTCCTGAGAGAAAAAAAACTGGACAAATAACATTGCAGATAAAAATCCTATCTTGCCGGGCACGGTGGCGCATGCCTGTAATCCCAGCAACTTGGGAGGCTGAGGCAGGAGGATCTCAAGTTCAAAGCCAGCTTCAACAACTTAGTGAGGCCCTAAGCAACTCAGTGAGACCCTGTTTCTAAATAAAATACAAAACAGGGTTGGGGATGTGGCTCAGTGGCTGAGTGCCTCTGAGTTCAATCCCTAATACCAAAAAAAAAAAAAAAAAATCGTATCTTGATGTCTAAGCAAAAAGCTCTATAATTTATTCCAACTTATCTATATATATCATCTGTCCTTCTAAACTAAGAATTCTATCTATTAATTACATTGTTCCATTTATAGGTGATGTCACAGCTTCTCAATTTTCAATTTAAATCCCTTTCTATAGTTCAGATGTTAAAATTACTTATAGCAATGTTCAACCTGTATCAATGCAATTATTCAAAATCATTTGTATATAATTTATATTAATGATTAAAAATCATTAATGGCACATTTCCATATTGTGTAGGAGATTAACATGTATGTATGCCACACAGTAGTAAATGGTGATATGGCATAAAAAATTAATTCTGGGCTATAAAATACCTAAACAATGTTCCTGGCTAGAACTAACTGCAATCAATTTTGTCAGGCATCATCTTCAGTTTTGCCACTGGTTTGCTGACTCACACAAAACCACCACAAACCTCAGTTTTCTCTATACAGTCATTCAAAGGAGTTTATAAAAGGCTTCAAATGAGAAAATAAGCTTTATAAACTGAAAATCCTTGTGACTGGTCTCGATATAAAGACAGAATAACAACAGCAAGTGTATGTAAAAACTGGGCCTTCAGAAGGAAAAAAGGGTATCTAATATTTCATGTAGTAACCATCAACAGGGTTATGCATTAAGATCCTGTTAGTATTTTATTTTTTGCTGTGCTGGGGCTCAAATCCAGGGCCTTCTACATGCCAGGCTAGCACTCTACCATTGAGTCACACCCCCAGGCAGGATCCTTTTAATATTTAATTAATAGGTAAGACCAAAAACTAGTAGTTATATTTAACTACCATTTCCTCAATCATTTACTACTATCTTCCTAAGATGAATGATTTCTTTTTAACAGTCCAGCGGTTTTGATATTAGATTCTCCCAATGCAGTTTGATTTTCGGTACAGCAGACCCTCTGTTCCTTGGAGGATATGTTGTAAGATCCCAATAGATGCCTGAATCTGCAGAAAGTACCAAACCCCAGATGTAACATTTTTTTTTCCTATACATACATACCTATAATAAAGTTTAACATATAAATTCAGCACAGATATTAACAGGTAACAATAAACTAGAATAATTATAACAATAAAGTTATGTGAATATGCTATAATAAAAGTAATATAATCTCCATCTCTTTCAAGATCTTATCGTATTGTACCCACCCCTCTTGACGACAGGAAATTGCAACCAAAGAAACAAAACCTATATTTCATTTTCTTCTTGTTTTTTTTTTTTTTTTCCTCAGTACTGGGGATTGAACCCAGGGATGTTTTCCCACTGAATTACAAACCCAGCCCTTTTTAATTTCTGAGACAAGGTCTTGATAGAGTGCCAAGGATGGTCTCTAACCTGAGATCCTCCTGCCTGCCTCAGCCTCTCCAGAACCTGAAATTACAGGTGTGCCCCACCATACCAGCTATTACCATACTTCAGTGCTATATAAACAATTCTACACCAAGAATAGGCAAACTTTTTCTTTTTACTTGTGGAGACAAGAGTTTGCTGTTCTCCAGGCAAGTCTCAAATTGGTAAACTCAAGTGATCCACACCCAAGCCAATGTAGTTTTTTGTTTTTTTTTCTTACAGTGCTGGGGATTGAATCCTGGGCCGTGGGCATGCAAAGCAAGCACTCTACCAACTGAGCTATATCCCCGGCCCCACCAATGTAGTTTTGGTTTTTTGGTTTTTTTTTTCTTCGAACCAGGGATTGAACTCAGGGACACTCGACCACTGAGCCACATCCCCAGCCCTATTTTGTATTTTATTTAGAGACAGGGTTTCACTGAGTTGCCTAGGGCCTCCCTAAGTTGCTGAGGCTGGCTTTGAACTCTCGATCCTCCTGACTCAGCCTCCCAAGTTGCTTGGATTACAGGCGTGCTCCACCACGCCCGCCTCCCACCAATGTAGTTTTAAATAGACACATAAGACAAAAAAAGTTAATTATATTTTAGTACCTGTAGGCCAAAGCAGATCCCACTGAATGCTCCTATCAGATATGCCATATTTTCACATACTATTTTTTCTTATCAAAATTAATTCTCAGGAAAGGATCAAACTCATTCATACTTAGAATTATCAAAACTAATGACAACTTAATTTCTTGCAAATTTAATAATAAACTTACTCTATATTGTAACTGCAGGCATCAGAATGAAGGGAAAGAGCCGAGCCTGGTGGTACAGACTTGTAATCTCAGCAACTTGAGAGGCTGAAGCAGGATTACAAATTCAAAGCCAGCCTCAGCAACTTAGCAGGGCTCTAAGTAACTCAGTGAGACCCTGTCTCAAAAGAAAACATTTTAAAGAGATGGGGATGTAGCTCAGTGGTTAAGGGCCCCTGGTTTTAATCCCTGGCACCAAAAAATAAATAAATAAATAAATAAATAAATAAATAAATAAATAAATAAATAAATAAATAAAATAAAAGTAAAGAATAGATGATAAGAACATAACTAAAGCAATATCATATACAAGCCAAACCCAATTATCTGTTTGCTATTATGGCAAGAAAACAACTTTTCTTTCCTTCTTCAAGTTGCCCAGCTAGACAAATTTCCTCTATAGCTAACACATGGCAATGGAGCAAAAGTAGCAATGATACAACTCCCAGGTTGTGTCCTTTATGTGCAAGAATATGTCTTTCTCCTGGCTAGAAAGTGGATGTTACTTTGGGAGCTCACAGTCAAGCTGATATCAGCTCTGGACTGTGCCTGAGGCCTCTCCTGGGGTGCAGGGAAGGAACAACTCTCTTTTTAGTTTGTGGTCTCTGGGAGCCTACCCTAAACTGTATCTTTTTTTGGGGGGAGGGCACAGGAGATTGAATCAGTAACACTTAAACTACTGAGCTCCATCCCCAGCCCTTTTTAAAACTTTTTAAATTTTCAGATAGGGTCTTGCTAAGTTGCTTAGTGTCTCGTTAAGTTGCTGAGGTTGGCTTTGAACTAGCGATCCTCCTGCCTCAGCCTCCTGAGCTGCTGGGATAAAGGAGTGATCTACCATGGTCAGCTTGGCCTCCAACTTTCTTTCTATCTCTCTTCTCTCTCTTTTTCTTTGGTACTGGGGATTGAACTGAACCCAGGGGCACTTAACCACTGAGTCACATCCTAGCCCTTTTTATTTTTTATTTTGAGACAAGGACTCACTAAGTTGCTTAGGGCCTCGTTAAATTGCTAAGGCTGGCTTTGAATTTGCGATCCTCCTGTCTCAACCTCCCATCACTGGGTTACAGGCATGTGCCACTGTGCCCAGCATGGTCTCCAACTTTTGATCCTCCTGCCTCAGGCTCATGAGTTGCTGGGATTACAGACATGCACCACCACATCCAGCCTGTATCCTAATTGATAGAACCTTTTTCTGGCAAGCCACAATAAACATCACATTTTACTAACATGGCCAAATTGCTAGGTTCTGAGTTAAATATTTCCTTAAAGAAATAGAACTTGAGCTGAAAGTTTTAAGTGTTTTACTTAAGGAATCAAGTCAATAAACAGCAGTTCCAAGATTTTCTTGGACACCCTCTTTCTTATCTGATGTCAAAAAATCATTGGCTCTGCTTTTATAGAAGCAGCATAGTGGAATTCAAACACCAAATCTAATAATAGTGCAGTACAGGAAAACCTGTATTATGTGGAATCAACAGGATAGCTAAAAGTTAAGCATTTTGAGACATTCTCATTTTATACTTTCTCCTTTAAAAGTGTATAGAGTGGCAATATTTATATACTATAAAGATTCCTTTTTGAAGTGGATTTATATTTTTCTTTCATGGACTTCTGGTTTACTTTCATGATTATACAGGGACCCAGACATGGATGTTGCAAGAAAGCAAAAAGATCTGGCTCATGGGGCTGGAGTTGTGGCTCAGTGGTAGAGCGTTCACCTAGCATGCATGAGGACCTGGGTTCGATCCTCAGCACCAAATAAAAATAAAATAAAGATATTGTGTCTACCTACAACTAAAACAAAATACATATATTAAAAAAATATCTGGCTCAGCTGAATATAGTCCATGCCTTTTCCTTCTTTCCCCAAACCTAAACTGTAGAATTTAATGTGCTTTCAGATAATTAAATTGTTTCCTCTCCAAAAATAGTTTTCTTATCTTTGACAAATTTCACTATTTTCCTCCTTGTTGTCAGGATCTGCTTTTTAAAATGTATTCATTACTCCTATTTTAGAATCTGCTTTTTTGAACCCTATCAGGGCTACCAATAATTGTGGATTTATATGATTTTCTCATACTTCTCTATTGCCTACATTTCTCAGAGAGAGAGAGAGAACATGGTGCACACCAGATGTTCTGACTATAGTAAAGTGACCTTGCTGGGGTGCTTTTTAAACTACCACTATCCAAATCTCATCTTATCCAATTAAAAGAGCTTTTTCTTTTGGTGCCAAGGATCGAACTCAGGGGTGCTGAACCACTGAGCCACATTTCTAGACTGCCCCCCTTTTTTATATTTTATTTTGAGACAGGGTCTTGCTGAAAGTTGTGCATGCCTACAATCCTCCTGTCTCAGCCTACCAAGTCACTGGGATTAGAGGCATGTACTACCATGCCCAGGTAGAGGAGAATCTCAAAGGTTTCAAAATCTACCCAAGTGATCTGAATGTTCAGTGAGGATGTACAAAAAAGTATGGGCTCTAAAGGTCAGAAAAATCTAAATTTAAACCCTGGTTTTGCCACTACTAGCTGTAACCTTGGACAAGTTAACTTTCCTGAACTTTATTTATTCATAGGTGTCCACTATGTGCCAAGCACAGCATCAGGTGTTGAGTAAGGATGATTATGACATTCCTTGTCTTCTGGGAGCTTATAATGGAAGACACAGGAACTACAGGAAGCCACAGACAAGCAACTCAATCTATGAAGGGCTATGAAGGCACACAGGAAGCAAATTCCATTTACAGTGGAAGGAACAGCAAAATCCCCAAAAAGAAGACATTAAAGCCGAGTGCTATAGGCAAAGTAGTAGTATTTAAATGAGGATGTTAAAGGAACAGAGGAGGAAGTGTGTGCAAAGATCTGGACACACCAAATTCAGCTTAGTTGGTAAATAAAAGTAGTTCAGGATCAGAACATAAAGGTAAAAATGAGGGAGGGAGACCAGGTGCAGAAGTGTATCCCTATATTTTCACTGACTCAGGAGGAAGGAGAATCACAAGTTTGAGGCCAGCAACAACAACTCAGCAAGATCATGTCAAAAAGGAAGAGGGGAGGCTTGGAATGTAGCTCAGTGGTAGAGTACTCCTGGGTGTGATCCCGTACTAGGGACAAGAAATAAGAATCAATACAAATGAGACCTCAGCTTCTACATCTGCAAAATAGGGATACTCTGCTTGGTTACCTCAAAGACTGAATTATATACATATATATAGAAAGAGAGTGCTTAAAACAATGCAAATGTATAGTGCCTTGCATGTTAACAGGTACTCAAATGATAAGACACTTCCACTTTTCAGCTTTACACAGAAAAAAGCTCACCTTTTATAAGCATCACTAGCAAACTGTTAACACACTCATCAGAGCACAAATTTAACAAGTAAGCTCATGTTCAACAGCTTTTCCTTGGTGCATCTTAACTAGTGATGTCAACTCCTAAGTCTCACGGATGCCAACACTGAGATTGCTTTCAAAGGGTTCAGACACTTGACAGTGCCTCAACATAAGGCTATAGATACGAATGCTTTAATATAATTTTAAATTAAATAAACAGCTGCTATGGACCACTTCTGAACCAAAACCAGAATACTTCAAATCTAACCCTAGCTTTCATACTTACTAAATAACTTACTTTACGTAAGACCTTTTGTGCCTTGGTTCCTTTCTGTTAAACTGAACAGTACAGAACAGAGGACCTAATAACTCAGAACACCAAGACTAGGTGAGCATGGTGGCACATGCCTCTAATTCCAGCTCCTTGAGAGGCTGAGGTAAGAGGATTACAAGTTTGAGACCAGCCTCAGCAATTTAGCAAGACTTTTTCTCAACATGAAAATAAAACGGCTAGGGATGTAGCTCAGTGGCAGAACACTGAGTTCAATCCCTAGTAGTAGGATAATGAATGAGTGAATGAATAAACAAATAAAAGAATGAGGGTACTTTTTAATTGTCACTGTCCCCTATTTCCTTAAGGAATATTTTAGGTTAGAACAAACTCTTCACTGCAAACCTAAGTCAACTTGATGGAGATCCTAGAAAAAGCTGTATCTGGCAACAAAATATACCAAACAACATATCACAGCCAACTCATAGCTACAAAGGTTCTGCAAATGTCTATTTCATCAAAATGATGTGATTCTTTATACTGGTAGTGGTTGGACAATGCTTATAATCCCAGTGACTCAGGAGATTGAGGCAGGAGGATGGCAAGTTTGAGGCTAGCCTGGGCATCTTAGTGAGACCCTGTCCCAAAACAATGTAAGAAGGGTTGAGAAGCAGGCTTAGTGGTAAAGCATTTACCTAGCATGTGCAAGGTCCTGGATCCAATCTCTAGTACCACAAAACATTACCAACAAAATAAACCATGAAGCCGGGCATGGTGGCGCATGCCTGTAATCCAAGCGACTTGGGAGGCTGAGTCAGGAGGATCATGAGTTCAAACCCAGCCTCAGCAACTTAGCGAGGCCCTAAGCAACTCAGTGAGACCCTGTCTCTAAATAAAATACAAAATAGGGCTGGGGATGTGGCTCAGTGGCCAAGTGTCCCTGAGTTCAATCCCTGGTTCCAAAAAACAAAACAAAACAAAAAAAAAAACCCATGATTCTTTAAAATATTATTTTGGTCCTTTATAAATCCTAAAAATAAAACTAAAAGTTAATGTTTACCTCTCAGCTTCCAATCTAAGTATCAATAATTCACAATACAGAGTTAGAGGACTGACCCAGAAAAAATAAACAATATAAACTTTAAAAAGCAAACATGACGATGTTATTTTTACTGAATATCTTTCCTATTAAAATTTTTATTTATCAATACCATTTAGCTTTGTTTTAATATGGTTCAACTTACTTTATTTATGTAGTATTGAGAATTGAACCCAGAGGTGCTTTGCCACTGAGCTACACCCCCAGCCCTTTTTATTTTGAGACAGGGTCTCACTAAGTTGCCCAGGTCTTGAACTTTCATTTTCCTGCTTCAGCCTCCCATGTCAATGGGATCAGAGGTGTTTCCCACCATGCCTGGCCTGAACCTCAACTTTAAAAGACTGTTTAATTAAACAAGATGGCTTCTAGTTATACACTTACTACAAGAAAGGTATACTTCCAGGTGGGCAGAGGTACTCATCCCAGCAAGTCAGGAGGCTGAGGCAGGAGGATCCCAAGTTCAAAGTCAGCCTCCGCAACTTAATAAGGCCCTTAACAACTAAATAAAATATAAAAACAACAAAATAAAATATAAAAAGGTTGGGGATGTAGCTCATTGGGTAAGTAACCCTGGATTCAATCCCTGGTACCAAAAAGAAAAAAAGAAAGTATACTTCCATGCCAAGTAGGTTTCTTCTTCTTTTTTTTTTTTTTTTTTTTTTTTGTTGTGTGTGCACGTGCTGGGAATTGTACCCAGAACCTTACATGTGCTATGCAAGCACTCTGCTGTTGGGCTATAATCTCAGCTATTTTTATTTTCAGACAGGGTCTCGTTATATTGTTTAGGTTGGTGTCGAACTTTTGAGATATTTGTCTCAGCCTCTGGAGTAGCTGGTATCACAGGTGTGCACCACCACGCCTGGCCCCAAGTAGGTTTCTTGATAAGAAAATTCTGGTAACTCAACTGAATATTAATACACAGAAAATATAAATGGATTACTGGCCTTAAATTCAGAACATATTAGTATTTACAAAGAGCTAGTCTTTGAATGAGTATTAATGTACTAGTCACTGTGCTAAAAAGGGTTTTATGTGTATTATCTCATTTAGTCCACAAGGCAGGTGCTATTATCATACCTATTTAATAGAACGGTAGTGGAACTTTGATTCTGTACCTTGCCATGCCAGGCAATGAGAAATCTATTCTTTGAACCCAGGACTATCTCAGAGCTCAAGAAGGATTTTTACCTACACTCCTGTTTGAAATTATTGTCTCCAAATACAATAGTAGATCTTAATTAAAAATCCCCAGAAAATTAAAGTTATAGCACAAACTTCATAAACTGTGACTATATTTCTCTTTCAGTCTTCTCTTTAATGTGCCCAAATAATTCTAGACCCTGAGCTTTCCTAAACCTTTAATCATTTATGGTGCACTCTGCCATACCTACCCATTAGAACAATTTTAAAAAACATTTAACACAGTGCCAATTATTTTCAAAAGCCCAGAGATACTAATCAAGTGATCCTAATAGTCTTAAACACTATTCTCAAACCAAAAAAGATAAATGGAGATTGGGAAACTTGCATTCTAAAGTGCCACCATCCAGATAAAATTACCCTGTGAATTAGAGTAATTTCAATCAGATCCTGTAAAATTGAACATTTTTCTCAAGACCAGAATTACAGAGTAACTGTAAGATAGCTCAAGGGCCCAAACTCTGAAGAATAAAATGGTTTTCCACATGGCAAATTCAATAGCAAAAGGCAGGCGGTAGGGGCTAGGGAGAATAGCAACAGTTTAGAAAAGTAGCAATAAATAAAATTACAAAATGATTAACCTATTCATCTCATGGCCATTTCACCTTAATACAAGACTGTCATGGCTTTCAAAAATCACATGCAGCTTAAGTAAGGCCTCATGTCTTACTACATGGTGCCCTCAGTTTTAAGCTAATATATTACATACTAAGAAAAACTCACATTTCATAAGCATTAAAAACTCAATTACTGATGTGTACTTACTAAGAAAAAAACCTCAATTATGTTTTGTTACTGGGCACCTGCATTTATGACTATAACAGTCATCATCATGCAATGAACCAGTTTATATAAAAATAAAACATCAGAGTAGGTATATAATTTATTAATTCCCTAAATCAATCTTAGAATTGTTTTCTAGATCATAACGATGGCCACATTTATAAACAATTTATATTTAAGTGTCATTATCAACTATGTGGTAATAAGGTATCAGATGTACATTAAAAAGAGAAGATTATGCCAGGTGTGGTGCCCCCCACCTGTGATCTCAACAACTCAGGAGGCTAAGGCAGGAGAATTGCTAAATTCAAAGCCAGCCTCAGCAACTTAGTGATGTCCTAAGCAACTCAGCAAGACCCTGTCTGTAGAACATATAAAAAGGGCTGGGGATATGGCTCAGTGGTTAAGTGCCTGTGGGTTCAATTCCGTATACCAAAATAGAGAAGCGGGGGAGGGAGAGAGAGAGGAAATTAAATTACCATACTAGAATCCATTTAATAATGCACTTACAAAGATAAACACAAAGTTATTACTTAAAGGAAGTGTAGGCAGGACAGCCCAGCTCAATTGTGTGACAGGAAGTATTAGCTGTAAAGTTTAGAAACAGGAATACCAAGTTTTGTTGTACACAAGAAAAAAAGGAAAATGTGCTGGTGAATAAAGGCAAAAGAGGAAGTTCTTTTTGGAGAACCATCTGCCATATTTTAAAAACAATACAAAATTATTTCAAAAGATTTTTTAAAAAACCCACTTTTTCATTGAGCTTAGTTGAGACTACTTCTCTGGGTGTACTGAAGCTTGAATTTTTCAGTTTCCCTTTACCAAGACAGCTTATGGCTCATATTTTACACATTCACAAAGAGATATGGAGGGTATCATTAAAACATTAGTTCATATCTCACACTAAAGTTTGATGATTAACTTTTTTTCCAGCAACACTAACTATATAATAATCATTTTTTTTAAAGTGTCTAAGTTTCACAATGTGAATATCTCAACACTAAGGAACTGTGTACTTAAAAATGTTCTATTTTTATAACACATCCTAAAGTGCAGAAATTAGTAAGAAATTACTTTACCTAAATTTCAATTTGTTGTACAAATTTTGGTTACTCTAAAGCCAAAATCATTTTCTGCTTAATGTTAAATAATTTGTTGTTGTCTTAACAGCTGGATTAGTGTAATTAATTTTTAAACATACTTCCATACATGGGCAATGTCTTTAATCCTGAACCAGAGTGAAATTGAAGCATTATTCTCAATTAGCATCTTTTAAATCAACTGAATTACTTACTGCCAACAAG
Source organism: Glaucomys volans (assembly GCA_020662805.1). NCBI lineage: Eukaryota > Metazoa > Chordata > Mammalia > Rodentia > Sciuridae > Glaucomys > Glaucomys volans. The sequence goes on from JAJEJO010004114.1 coordinate 152,119, forward strand.
TACTAGTTATGAAATTATAAGTGTGTGTTTCTACTTCAATTGATTCCTTCATTCAGTTAAGTGCAAATCTTGAAATTAAGAGAGCAAGATCCCTAAATGAACAGGCTTTTCTTAAAGCAGTTGTGCTTTTGGATAATGAGGTAGGCGACATTCCTCACACCTCGGCCTTGGTAGGATGACAGCCAAGAATGCTAAGGTCAACCATTTCCACATCACCTTTCATGCCTGGCTCAGTCCTATCAAAAATTTGTCAGGCTTTTGCGAAGTATCAAGTTCTCCTAGGAGTGTGTAACCTAGGTTAGTATGGTTGCTTGAGGAGGGCCTGGAACAACCAGCTTGGCTTGGTCACCTCTGAGAAATCTCCAGGAAAAGAAAAGGAAAGGCTTCAACTTTGCGCAAACCCCTTTCTTAGTCACACCTAATTCCCTTCCCGATAAAAGGCCGTGTTCTCGAAGGATCTACCCCCTTTCCAACTCAAATGTCACTCCCAGATCAGCTGCTTGGAGGGGCAAGCTGAGCTCAACCCACGCCCTCTTCTTCGATCACCTTCTCAAGTGCCAGCGCAGGGCTCGTCCGCAGCCCCCAGACAACCTATGCGATAGGGGTCCGGGCTCACGACCCCGGCCCGCCCGCAGGGCTGCCTCTGCGTCTACAGGGGTCGTGGCCTGGGTGGCAGTGGCCCGCCCAGAGGATCGGCGCCTGATCGGGCGGGGGCGACCAGAACGAGCGCCAAGGGTCTCCAGGCTAGGCGGAAAGACGGTCTCACCTTGACCCTGATTTCGTAGGTGGTGAAGCGGCCCCGGCCGACCCCCACGGTCTGCGGGTTGCTCACATCGATCTCGAGGAAGTTGCTGGGCGGCCCGTAGGCGTCATTCAGGTTTTGCGGCTTGGTGATCAGCCGCCGGGTGTCCGCCACGGTCTCCGCCATTTCGCTGTAGCCGCAGCCGCCGCGGGCTCCCTCCGCCCCCTCCGCGTTCCACAGACGCCGCCGCTGCCGCCCGCCGCGGGGACACGGGGCTCGCGCGCAGCGGTCGCGAAGCGAACGAGCACGTAGGGCGGGCGTTCACCCCGCTGGTGAAGCTCCTCCCCGCGTCCCTCGAGCTTCCGTCTCAGTGCCGGGGTAGAAACAGCTGACCCGCCGGAACGCCGCGCCCGGGTCCGGGAAGCCGGGCTGAAGTCTGGGAGGGGCACTGCCCAGAGCGGGCTGAGGAGAAGCGGCGTCGCGGAACGTGTAGCGAGAGGGTTCCAGCCGGACTACAGTGACCACAATGCACCGGGCGCGCGCGCCGCCGGGAGGGGCCAAGGTGCTGGAGGGCTAGACTCCCGGGGGTGGCCGCTTCCGGTTTCCCGGTACCCGCCTGGACTGGGCGCGGGGGTCGTGGGGCACCGGAAACGGTGTGAGTGGTCTTGGAGGTCTGGGGGCAAAAGTTAAACTATAAGGTAGGGACAGTTGGACCGCAAGTGTAAACAAAACTTACCCAACTATGAGCCAATATTGCCACCGCTGCACAGTGAACCCCCGAAAATGCCTTTCCTAGGTAGTCTTCAGTGCCTCGGATGGTCTGGCCTTGAGCCTGAGCTTCACCAGACGTGGCAGGATTGATAAACCGTAGGAAGTAAAATAGGGGAATAGAGAAAGCTAGCAAGAACAAAGCATTAAGGTCACACCGGTTTCCGAGACATGTCTGCTCTCTAAAACAAAATAAGATAGTGAACAGGCTGAAAACTGCCTTGAGAATCCTGTCTGGGTGACTGGCACTCTTCCATTTCCCAGAAGTCTCGTAAGTTTTAAAAGAAGTGGTAAATGTGTCTGCTACATTTGAAATGTAATTCAATAAGCGTTCATAAAAAAAGGCGAAAAAAGATCCTACAATGCAAATTGTGAACATTAAGACAGTATAAATTTCAGTTTCTACCTCATTAGTTACTTTCCTTGATGTTTTGCTTTCAGTGATTTCTGTATTTTAAAAATAACAAAGTTTAGTAACCCTGTTCACTTTGATCTATCCCTAGAGCAGAAAAAATTTTTCATAATAGTTTAATTTTTTTTTTTTTCTGGTGCTGGGGTTTGAATCTAGGGGTGCTATACCACTAAGCTACATCCCTAGATCCTTTTTATTTCTTATTTTAGAGACAGAGTCTCCTTATGTTGCTCAGGCTGGCCTTTAGTAGGCCATCCTCCTGCCTCAGCCTTCCCAGCTTCTGGGATTGCAGCTTGTGCCACAGCACCCAGCTATAACAACCTTCTTGATAACACGAAGAAATGTTGGAATTTTTAAAAAAAATTCCATGAACATGAGGTAGATTATTTTACAAAAAACTCAACATGTATTTGTTTGATGAATACTTATTAAAGACCTCCTGGTGTTTGTACTCTGTATATAAAAGGGTAAATAAGTCAATTATAGTCTAGTGTATAATCTCTCTTGGGAATCAAAAATAAATCAACAAATAACATTCCTACTAGTGTGCTTGGTGCTATGAAGAAAGTAAAACTGGATAATGTGATGGAGAATGACTGAGACAACCTCATTAGGTAGTGTGGTCAGAAACACCCTTTATGAGTACACCTGTATTTCAAGGAGGGAGACTGAGTATGTACTTGGGCTGTCTCCTAATGCAAAAGCCAGTTGGGAACTTAAGTGGTATGATTTCAGCAGTGAGCTAGACAAGTGTGTATAAAAGATTCTTTGAAGTGGAGTGTATGTGACCTAAGAGACCAGGAACCACCGCATTGTGTTGTCATCAGTGGGTGACACCTGAACAAAGCAATCATGGGGAATACTCATAGAAAGTTAATGTCTGGTTCCTGGAAGGTGACTCTGGGCAGCCTTGGCCAGCAGCAAATATCTGCAGTGGGAAAACAACTACAAAGGACAGATGAAAGAAAACCTAGGGGAAATATGCTTATATTTTAGGATCTATTGCCTTTAGGAAAAAGAATTCAAAAGAAAGAATAAGCTACTAGAATAAACAAGAGAATCTAGTAGCTGGATGAAAGTAACAATAACTTTCCTTTCTCTAGGCAATGTCTAATTAGAATGTAGATGAAAAATATCCAAAACCAAGAAAAAAATATATATCCTATTCACAACAGTGACCAAAAGTACAAAATATCTAGGAAGAAAGGTACAGAAACTATCAGAACACAACTATGAAATTTTAGCTGGGTGCAGTGGTGCAGGCCTGTAATCCCAGCAGCTAAGGAGTGAGGCAGGAGGATTGCAAGTTCAAAGCCAGCCTCAGCAATTTAGTGAGGCCCTAAACAACTCAGTGAGACCCTGTCTCTAAATAAAATACAAAATAGGGCTGGGGTTGTGACTCAGTGGCCGAGTGCCCCTGAGTTTAATCCCGGGTACAAAAAAAAAAAAAAACCCTATAAAATTTTATTAAAGACATGGAGCTATGGCTCAGTGGTAGAGCACTTGCCTGGCATGTGTGAGGCACTGGGTTCAGTTCTCAGCAACACATATAAATAAATAAAATAAAGGTCCATTGACAACTGGAAAAAAACAACAACAACAACAGAAACCAGGGCTGGAGTTGTAGCTTAGTGGTTGAGTACTTGCCTAGCATGTGTGGGGCACTGGGTTTGATTCTCAGCACTGTGTATAAATAAATAAGTTAAATAAAGGTCCGTCAACAACTAAAATACATTTTTTTAAAAAGACATAAATCAGCGAGGCACAATGGTTCACATCTGTAGTTCTAGCAACCTGGCAGGATGAAGCAGGAGAATCACTTGAGCTCAGGAGTAGGAGACCATCCTGAGCAATATAGTAAGATCCTGTCTCAAAAAAAAAAAGAAAAAATTTAATCCAAAACAAAAAAGTTCATGTTCTGGTTAGGAAGGCATAATAGAAATGTCATCCCATCCTGAATTAATAATTTAATGCAATTAGAATCACAATATAATTAGTGATACCCTCCCCTTTGCCCAGGTCAGGTAGATGGCACTGGATAAAATCTTTTAAAAGTTTGTATATTGAAGAAAAACCAACAAGATAGTAAGTTTTTTAAAAAGTGTAAACTTGTTTTACCAAATATTGAAACTTACTATAAAGAAACTATACACCAATGTATGGTTTGGGCTCATTATAAAATATAGAAACAAATCACAACAAAAACCATGATATTTAACAAAAGCAGCATTTCAATTAATTGAGAAAATGATGCTGGCACAGGTGAATATCCAGGGGGAGCACAGAGCTAGTCCCCAGCATTATACCATATATGAAAAACTTCCAGATAGATTTAAATATAATATTTAAAGAAAATTTAGGAGAAAGTTGTATAATTTTGAGCTAAGGAAGTGTTTCCTACTCCTAAACAGTGTTGGAAACAAGCTACAAAGAAAAAGTCACTTAAGCACATAGTTGTTTTTTTGTTTGTTTGTTTTGTTTTGTTTTTGGTACCAGGCCAGCAATTGAACTCAGGGGCACTCAACCACTTAGCCACATCCCAGCCCTATTATTTTATTTAGAGACAGGGTCTCACTGAGTTGCATAGCACCCCTCTTTTGCTGAGGCTGGCTTTGAACTCGAGATCCTCCTGACTCAGCCTCCAGAACCACTGGGATTACAAGCATGCAACACTGTGCCCCACTAAGTACACACATTTTTTGTTTTTGTTTTTTTTGGTTTTTTTTGGTACTGGGGATTGAACCCAGGGGCACTCCACCACTGAGCCACATCCCCAACCCTATTTTGTATTTTAGTTAGAGTCAGGGTCTCACTGAGTTGCTTAGGGCCTCGCTAAGTTGCTGAGGCTGGCTTTGAACTCGAGATCCTCCTGCCTCAGCCTCCCAAGTGCTGGGATTACAGGCATGTGCCACCATGCCCGGCTGTACATACATTTTTGAGAAAAAAAATTACATAGCAAAAGGCATTATGTAATAAAAATGAGAGAAATTTATATATAACACATAAGATAGTAAAGCATAATATTATAAAAGTACCCTATCTGGGCATGGTGGTACTCACGTGTAGTTCCAGTTACTCAGGAGACTAAGGCAGGAGAATCACTTGAGCCCAGGAGTTGGAAAGAAGCCTAGGAAATATAGAAAGACACTGTCTCAAAAAATAAATAAATCCTGTTATGCTCAAACATACTAATCAAGTACATGCACATTAAAACAAAGAGAAAATAAGTGTTTTACATCCATCAGATTGGCAAAAAATCCAAATGATCAGAAACATGCAGTGTTAGAATATATGAAAAAAGAGACTTGTACTCTCATGACTAGAATCTGAATTATGACATCTTTTTGGAAAAATAATTTGATAGTGTTCATCAAAATTTAGAATATTTAGTAAGAAAATGAAAAAAATTGTTAATTTGGAAAAACAAATGATATATTTAGAATACTTTGATCCCAAATTCCAACTCATGATAGAAGCCAGGTGTGGTGGTGCATGCTTGTAATCCTAGCTTCTCCAGAGGCTGAGGCCAGCCTGGGACACTTAGTGAAATCCTGTCTCAAACAATAAAAAGGGCTGGAATGTAGCTGAGTAGCACTTGCCTAGCTTGTATAAAGCCCTGGGTTCAATCCCTAGGGTTGGGGAAAAAAAAAAGAAGAAACTATGCTAGGTAAAGATATAAATGCAGAAAAGTTTATTGCATCTTTGTAATGGCTAAGTCTGGAAACAGCCTGAAGGCTCATCAGTAAGAAATGTTTGAATTATAATATATTCAAACAGTAGTAAATGGTATACTCATGCAATAAAGTTAGTTCTGGCTTTATTTAGGAGGATATTAGAATCCATCTTTTTGTCATTAGAATTGGAAGAGAATTATCCATGACATATTACTAAATGAAGATTACAAAATATTCTGTCAACCATGATCCTTTTGGGGCATGTAGCTTAGTGCTGTACTGCTTTTCCTAAGACCTTGGATTCAACTCCCAACACCACCCAAACACAAGAAAAGGGATGGGCAGGGGGTGTAGCTCAGTGGTAGAGCTCTTTCCTCCTGTGCCTGAGGCCCTCAGTTTGATCCCCAGCACCATCAAAAAAAAAAAAAAAATTCCATTTGGGTTAACAAAACCCTATCAATGTATATATGTATATATTCATACACTTTTTAATGTGTGTAAAGAATAGTGTGGAAGGATATATACCAGGCTAATGAGCATCTTTTCCTAAGTGGTCTAATTCTAGAAAAATGTTTTGTTAGTGTAATAGTATTACTGTGGTCACCCTAACAAGAGTATCCCTTGAGGAATGAATTAGATTATCACTGTTTGATGTCTCTTGTCATCATGATTATCAATTCCTCTTTCTTCTGAGCTCACCGAACAGTCAACTGATAGTAATTTAATTTCCTACGAATACTTTTTAATGGCAAAAGGAGGTGCTGCCTGATGGAAGAGTTTATATTTTTATTTGGGGGGCTCTGGGCATTATAATTTTAACAACCCATTATCTTGGGAGCTTGATTATGTATCACTACCCCAACTCTGATCACCTCCAAAGGAAACCATAAAACCAAAGCAGCTGGACTCCAAAGAGTCAGACTCTGGAATTGTGGCAACCCTAGAGACCTGTCAACTTCTCAAGGGCCAGCTTAGACTCTTTCGTATCATTTTCCAATTCAAATCATCTTAATTATCACACTCTGACCCACTTCCTAAAAAACTATTTCCCAGGTGTTGCGCTTTCCTGAAGAAAATGCCAAATGAACTGGCACCTAAGCAAATTTATAGTTTTCGACTTCAGTTGACCTTTTAATACACCCCCCAAATCCCTTATTTTTTCCTCTTTTCACATTTTGAACTCCTTTCCTCTAGTCAGGTAACCATCACTTTTGCTGCATGAAGTAAAAGCCATGAAATTTGGTATACTCCACACCACCAACAAAAGAATATTTACAAGCCGGGCGTGGTGGCGCACGCCTGTAATCCCAGTACTTGGGAGGCTGAGTCAGGAGGATCGCAAGTTCAAAGCCAGCCTCAGCAACTTAGCGAGGCCCTTAGCAACTCAGTGAGACCCTGTCTCTAAATAAAATACAAAAATAGGGCTGGGGATGTGGCTCAGTGGCCGAGTGTCCCTGAGTTCAATCCCTGGTTC
>JAJEJO010004114.1:159288-182712 GCA_020662805.1 Glaucomys volans
CAGAACATGAGACAGGCCCAGGTCATTTCTGACTTTTGAAAATCTGTCATATTCAACTGTGGTTTTGAGAAATTATAAGCACTGTGTTATGATGGCTAATTTTATTACTGTTGTTTTGTTGTGCTGGGGATTGAAACCAGGACTTCATGCGTACTAAACATTACTGCTGAGCTACATCCTCAGCCTAGTTTGTTAATTTTTTTTTGGCAGCAGGGGTGGGGGTAACTGGAAACTGAACTCAGGGGGCACTTGACTACTAAGCCACATCTCCAACCCTATTTTATATTTTATTTAGAGACAGTCTCACTGAATTGCTTAGCGCCTCACTTCTGCGAGGCTGGCTTTGAACTCCCAATCCTTCTGTCTCAGCCTCCCGAACTGCTGGGATTACAGGCATGCCCCACTGCGAGGCTTTGTTCATTTTATTTATTATTTATTGAGAGAGGGAGTTTGAACCCAGGGGCACTTTATCACTGGGCTACACCCCCAGGTCTTTTTTTTTTTTTTTTCCCTGATACTGGGAGTGAACCTGGGGCGCTTTGCCACTGAACCTACATCCCCACTCCTTTTTATTTTTTATTTAGAGATAGGATCTTGCTAAATTGCTGACACTACATTGCCAAGGCTGGTCTCAAACTTGCAATCCTCCAGGCTTAGCCTCCTGAGTCACTGAGATTATAAGCCTGAGCCACCTCACCTAGTGGCCCCAGCTCTTTTTATTTTTCATTTTGAGACAGGGTTTCACTAAGTTATTTGCCCAGGCTTGTCTTGCACTTTTGATTTTCCAAACTCCAGGCCAGCATGGACAACTTTGCAAGATCCTGTCTCAAAATAAAAAGAGCTGGGGTCGTAGCTCAGGGGTAGAATGCCCCTGGGTTTGATTCCTGGTACCACAAACAACACATAAACAAAAACTTTGTGATCTTCCTGCTTCAGCCCCCAGAGTAGCTGGGATTACAGGCATGGCCCACCAGGCCAGACCCAATTTGTTAATTAATTAATTTATTTATTCTAGTACTGAGGATGGAAACCAGGGATACTTTACCACTTTTTTGTTGCTGTTTTGTTTTTTAAATTTTGACACAGGATCTCACTAACATTTCTCAAACATTTTTGGTGGGGCGTGGTACTGGGGATTGAACCCAGGGGCTCTTAACCACTGAGCCACATCCCCAACCCTTTTAATTTTTTATTTTGAGACAAAGTCTCAAAATAAAGTTGCTTAGGGCCTACTAAATTACTGAGTCTGACTTTGAACTTCTGATCCTCTTGCCTCAGCTTCCAGAAACTGCTGAGATTATAGGTGTGTTTCACCACACCCAACTCAGTTTGTTAAAGTTTTGTTTTGTTTTTGCGGTACTGGGAATGGAACCCAGGTGTCCTTTACTACTGAGCTACATCCTCAGCCCTTTTTATTTTTTAATTTGAGGCAGAGCCTACTTGTGATTCTCCTGCATCAGCCTCCTAAGAGTACAGGTGTGCCACCTCATCTGGCTTAGTTTGTTAAATTTTAAAGTATTTACATGACTTAAAATTCAAAATGTACCTAATGGCTCTGCCTTTAATCTCTCCCTATCTCCAGCCATCTTCTAGTTTCTTTTTCTGTTGATAGCCACTGTTCCTAGTTTTTTATCTTTGAATCGTTCCAGAAATACTCTAGCATGTACAATATATGTGTACATATATTTAACATGTATTTGTGTATGTATGCACACACACACAAACAGAAATGGTACCATAGGATACTAGCACTTTTGCACCTTACCTCATTTAATGTGTGTGTATGTGTATATATATATCTGGTATATATATAGATGTATCAATAGATAGATAGTTCACAATTGTACTGTACCAGAGTATTCCATTATATGATGTGCTATATTTAATTTGTACTCTACCGTCACTATGACAATTCTTGTAAATGGAATTACTGGGTCATAGCATATATGAATTTATAATTTTGAGAGTTATTGCAAAATTTCCTTCTGTGCAGGTTTTACCAGTTTACACCCTGTTTAACAATGTATGGAAATGCTTGTGGGTCTATAGCTTCATCTCACTGTGTGTTAAAATTTTTTCATCTTTACTAATCTGAAAATTATCCTTTTCTTTTTTTCCAGTATTGGGGATTGGAATCAAGGGTGTTCTACCACTGGGTTACATCCTAAGTCCTTTTCATTTTTTATTTTGGAACAGGGTTTCACTAAGTTGTTGAGACTGGCCTTGAATTTGGAATCATCTTTGCTTAGCCTCCTGAGTTTCTGGGATTACAGGCATGCACCACCACACTGCCTAAAAAATTATCCTTATTTGATTTTTTCTTATTTTGAATACAACTGAGCATCCTTTCATATATTTACTATTCATGTTTCCTTTCTGTGTGTGCATGTATCCTAATTGTTCAAATCCTTTGCCTATTTTTTCAGATTGTTCTTTTTTTTTTTTTTTTTTTTTTTTGTGCTGGGGATTGAACTCAGAGGTGGTTTACCACTGAGCCACATCCCCAGCCTTTTAAATTTTTTATTGAGACAGGGTCTCACTAAGCCATCAAGGCTGGCCTCAAACTTGTGATCCTCTGCCTCAGCCTCCTGAGTAGCTGGGATTACTGGAGAGTGCCACTGCACCTGGCAATCGTTTAACATCTTCTGGATTATTAAAATGGTAAGAAAGGCCTTTATTCAAGATTATTGCAATAGGGGTTATGAATATTACAATAGGAGGGAGAGAATGGGCTCGAATGCAAATACAGCAAAGACAAATTGGGATTTATAGCAAAGAACAGGGGGAGGGGGTCACTGGATGGAAAATTACTAACAGGAGACTTGAAAGGTATGAGGATTCTTGCTAAACTGACCTAACAGGATTCTTGCTAAAGGCAGGTCAAGGACTTAGACAAAATAGATGGGGGATGAACAATTTGATCAGATATCCGGGGTAGAGATTCCTTCTAAACAGATTTAGCAGGATTCTTGTTATTACTGAACTCAGCAAGGAAAGCCAAGGTAAAGACATAGAGAAGAGAGCTCAATATAACTGAACTTTGGTCAAGAAGAGGCTCTCAGTAGTGTTGGGGATGTGAAAACTATAAGCCCAAACCCAAAGTATGGTGACTGAACCAAAGGAGCAATCTCAAGGTTTCTCTCTGACTACCCCACCCTACCCCAACCTATTCCCCACCCACTTAACCACTGACCTACATTCCCAGTCCTTTTAATTTTGAGATGGTCTTGCTAAATTGCTGAGAATGGCTTTGAACTTGCAAACCTCCTCTCTCAGTCTCTTGAGTCATTGGGATTACAGGCATGTGCCACTGTGCCAGGTTGTCTTGTTTCTTACTCTCTCCCAAAGCACAGGGTTCCCCTGGACCCCTCTTCCCAGAAGGAATGCAGTTGTTATCTCATTAACTAGAAAAGCTTAATCACCAGAGAAAAGGAACTAAAGATCTCCAGTCTTCTGAGGGTAGCTCCCAGAGATGACCTGAGATATACCACAGATAACCTTCCCAGGGCTCACTGGTGCACGCCTGTAATCCCAGCTCCTTGGGAGGTGAAGCAGGATTCCAAGTTCAAAGCTAGCCTCTATAATATATCGAAACCCTGTCTCAAAAAATAAAAAGGGCTGGGCATGTAGCTCAATGGTAGAGCATTCCTGGCTTCAGTCTCCAGTACCAGCAAAACAAAACTAGCCTGGCACGGTGGCACATGCCTCTAATTCCAGCACTTGGGAGGCTGAGGCAGAAGATGGTGAGTTCAAAGCCATCCTCAGCAACTTAGTGAGGCCCTAAGCAACTCAGTGAGACCCTGTCTCTAAATAAAATACAAAATAGGGCTGGGGATGTGACTCAGTGGTGGAGTGCCCTGGGTTCAATCCCTAGTACCAAAAAAAAAAAGCAAAATACAACACTCTTGAACAAAATCTGGAGAGTTTCCATATTAGTGAACATACTAATGTGCTGGGAAGGTGTGCTCCCAGGGGAAACATGAACACTTTAACAATCTCTTCAATTTGGCTGTTCCTGAGTTATATCCTTTATAATAAACAGAAAATGTAAGTATTTTCCTTAGTTCTGTGAGTCAAATTATTGAATTTGAGGGGAAAGTTTATGAGAATTCCCAAATATGTAGTCAGCTGGGTAGGACATCCCATCTTTCTCATTTTCAGTAGGCATCTGAAGTGTTTTTGTGGAAATGACCCTTAGCCTGTCAATCTGCCCTAACTCCCAATAGGCAATGTCAGAATTGAATTGAATTGTTAGACACTGTTGCCCAAAGCTTGGTCTTTGTCCCTGATGCCAATCCAATAATGAGAACATGATTTTGTTTTTTTAATTTTTTTTTTGTTTTTTGGAACCGGGTATTGTACCTCAGGGGCACTCCGCCACTGAGCCACATCCCCAGCCCTATTTTGTATTTTATTTAGAGACAGGGTCTCACTGAGTTGCTTAGGACCTCACTAAATTGCTGAGGCTGGCCTTGAACTTGCAATCCTCCTGCCTCAGCCTCCTGAGATGCTGGATTACAGGCGTGTGCCACCACATCCGGCTCGAGGACATGATTTTGAGAAAAAGGAAAAATACAAGTTTTATTGCTTTGCTAGCAACTTTGGAGATGCTATTAATGCTGTTTGAGGTCCTTTGTGACTGTACCCATGAAAGGCTCTTCTTATTTTTCATTTTGTGGTGCTGGGTATCAAACCCAAGATCTCACACATACTAGGCACATTCTCTACCACTAAGGTCCTTCTCATCTTGATTTATTCTAGTAGTATATCAGAGCCCCAAGGTCCTTCTCATCTTGATTTATTCTAGTAGTATATCAGATCGTAGCCTTCTGTCAAAGGCTATCTGCTAGCTGGGCACCCTGGTGAATACCTGTAATCCTAGCTTCTTGGGAGGGAGGCTGAGACTGAAAGATCACAAGTTTGAGGCCAGCCTCACCAATTTAGCAAGACTGTCCCAAAATAAAAAATTTAAGTAAAAAGGGCTGTAAATGTTGCTCAGTGGTAAAACACCCCTGGCTTCAATCCTTAGTAACACACACACACACACACACACACACGCACACAAAGTGACCTTTATTTCCACTGTAAGGGAGAGATCAACACAGCACAGGGGTTGCTCTCTGTACTAAGAGTTTGCTGTCTCTGGAAGGCTAATACTTTAGTTGAACACATCTTTATACTGATTTTTGTATATTTGTTCAGTTTTACGTAGAGAAGAGGCTAAATGTTGCTGGAAGCAGGAGTTAGAAAGACTAAGCTCTTGCATTTCCCTCTCAGCAAAATAAGTCTGCTAGTAACTTGACCCTCATTCTTAGTAGGTGAGGGAGTTTAGTACCATCTGTTTTCTTTTAGGCATGCCCTTTGAGGGGTCTTATTCCCCACCCCAAGAGGCTTTATAAGTGACTCTTCCAAAACACACGCAGTTCTCAGTTATATGTTTTGTGATTTAGTGACGTTTAAATATTAGTAAATCAAGCAGTACCCAGCCAATTTTGTTGATATCAGAACCACCTTCTCTTGGTTTTTTCAAAGTCTCCATCAATTATTCTTTTTTTCAATCCTCTCCTTACCCTTTGTGGTAGTCATGAGACTGTGTGTCTTCGATCTCCAACTTGTAGAAAGCATAATTAACTTATGGCCTCAGCTACTGTGCTCTGAAATTCATTACTGTATTGGCTCCAAAGCTACACTTTGCACAGGCTGCTCTTAACCAATGGCTAAACACAGTAGGGACGGTGATGCAGGCCTGTGCTTAGAAGAGAAGGGACGACTCTGAGACATACACTGGATTCAAAGTCTGGAAGATTAAAAGGCAGCCATAACAATGAGCAATGTCTGTCCCCAGTGGTATCAATTTCTGGGTACAAAAACTACCCTAGTGCCGGGTGGGGTGGCCCATGCCTGTACACCCAGCAGCTCCGGAGGCTGAGGCAGGAGTATTTTGAATTCAAGCCAGCCTCAGCAAAAGCGAGGCACTAAGCAACTTATTGAGACCATCTCTAAATAAAATACAAAATACCACTGGGGATGTGCCTCAGTGGTCGAATACCCCTGGGTTCAATCCCCAGATCCAAAAAAAACCCAAACAACAAAAAAACCCTACCCTAGTGGTAGTTGATTCGCTGGGGTTAGCTAATGGGAAGAAAGAGGGGGTACAGGATTCCTATTGAGGTTAGGAGAACCCTGACACCATATAGAGTGAGTGATTTCAACCATGTAAAGCCAAATTAGTATAAATCTAGATCAGGATAGAAATAAAAAGATCTTCAGATACCAGACCATTGGGAACCAAGCTTTTCTGTTCTCTCTCTCTGGTACTGGGGATTGAATCCAGGGGTACTTTAACCACGGAGTTACATCCTCCAATCCTTTTGTTTTTTATTCTGAAACAAGTTCTTGCTAAATTGCTGAGGCTGGCCTTGAACTTTCAATCCTCTTGCCTCAGCCTCTTGAGTCACTAGGATTAAAGGTGAGACCCACCATGACCAACCTGTTCCTTTTCTTTCTCTCTCCGTTCTCCCACCCCTTTTTCTTCCCCTTCCCTCCCTTCCTTCTCCCTTTCTCCCTTTTCTCTCTCTCTCTCTCTCTCTCTCTCTCTCTCTCTCTCTCTCTCTCTTTCTCTCTCTCTCTCTCTCTCTCCCTTTCTCAGATTGAACCCAGGGGCACTTAACCTTCTCTCTCTCTCTGTGTATTGAGGATTGAACCTAGGGGCACTTAAACACTGAGCCACGTTCTGGGCCCTTTTCAATTTTTATTTTGAGACAGGATCTCACTAAGTTGCAGCAACTTACTGAGTTGCTGAGGCTGGCCCTGAAGTTGAGATCCTCCTGTCTCAGTCTTCTGAGTTGCTGGGATTATAGAAACACCACTAGGTCTAGCAGCCTGTTCCTTCTCTTGAGAAGGTGAATTACCAACTTTATGAGTAACAAAATCACCAATGTTTTCTAGAGTAGTGTTTCTCAAACATTGATATGCATACAAATCACCTGGGACCTTGCAAAAAGGCAGAGTTTGATTTAAGGAGTTAGGGGGTGAGACCTGAGATTTTGCATTTCTAACAAGTTTTTGGGTCATGCAAATGATACCATCCCCAGACCACACTGAGTAGTTAGGATGTAGAAAATCTCAAGAATGACAGATGTATTTGATTAATTGGCAAGGTGTGTAAGAAGGTCCCATTTCAGGACCAATGGAATCGTGTGGTCTCTTTAAGTTGCTTGAGGCCTTTTTGAGTTGCTGAGGCTAGCCTTGAACCTGCAATCCTCCTGCCTCAGCTTCTCCAAGTTGCTAGGATTACAGGTGTGTACCATCATGCCTGGCCCTTGTTCTGTTTTTTTGTGGGTTTTTTGGTGCTGGTAATGGAGTCTAGGGCTTTGTGCATGCTAGGCAAGTACTGTACCACTGAGCTGTACCCCAGGTCTGGGGCTGGTGTTTGACAGGCAAGTTGCCTCTGATTTGGGTGTGACTGTGTGAGGGAGGCACAATTCCAAGATAAGGGATAAACAAATGAGGAAATCCAGAGGAGAACTTGCCTAGCAAGTGTGAGGCACTGGGTTTGATCCTCAGTACCACATAAAAATAAATAAATAAATAAATAAATAAATAAATAAATAAAACAAAGGTATTGTGTCCATCTACAACTAAAAAAAAAAAAAAAAAAGGAAGGGCATGACTACATGTAGTTCAGGATGTAGTGGAATGGAAGTAAAACATGACAGGGACTAAGACCAAAGAAACAAAGCCCTAGAGCCCATTACAGTCCGCATTTATGGTTCTGGACACTATCTAAAGACATTCAAAAAGAAACCAGTGAGTTAATCTGTAGTTTCACAAGATCACTCTGACAGAACTAAAAGTAGCAGTGGGAAGGCAGACAATTGAATGGACTTGAGAAATAGTCATCCTGTCTCTGGTTTGAAACAAAGAAGATACAACTGAGCACTGTTCTATGAGATGCCAGGTCAGAGGAGGATGTCAGTGTGCAAATGGCATATTATTCCTATTAGGAGATGGACTGGCAAACTGACTGAATTGGTGTCCATGTGTGTTAGCTAGCTTTCTGTTACCAAATACCTGAGATGTTCAGCTTAGTAAGGGAAAAGGTTAGCTGGGTGTGGTGGTGCATGCCTGTAATCCCAGTAGGTTCAAAGGCTAAGGCAGGAGAATCGTGAGTTGAAAGCCAGCCTCAGCAAAAGGAAGGCACTAAGCAACTCGGTGAGACCTTAAGCAACTCGGCCAGACCCTGTCTCTAACTAAAAAATAAAAATGGGATAGGGATGTGGCTCAGTGGTTAAATGCCCCTGGGTTTAATCCCTGGCACACGCACACAAAAAAGGGTATTTTGGTTCATGGTTTCGGTCCATGGTCACTTGGCCCTGCTGTTTCAGGCCAAGGGTGGCACAGTACATCATGGTGAGAACATGTGGCTGAGGGAACCTTTTCATTTTATGGCAACTGGGAAACAAAAAGAGAGGAAGGATATGGGGCCCCAATATTCCTTTTTAAGGGCACAGCCCAAATGACCTGACTTCTCTCCACTAGGCCCCATCTCTTAAAGATTTCACCATCTCCCAATAGTGCCACCGGCTGGCAACTAAGCCTTTCATATAGGCCTTTGGGGGAACATTTCCAATCCAAACTATAGCACAGTGTTCTAGTGATAGGCCTGTTCAATAAAAATTATAGGACATTGTTTTGAACCAAATTTGTGCTTCAACAGACCAAGCTAAAAAAATTGGAGTCACTTATGCTAAAGTTCTGTGTTATGTCACCAAGCTGAAATTAAGCTTTTTATTCGGTCTTCCAAGAAACCAGAAAAGTAACACCCAAAAGTCTCAAACATGTCAATTTCATGTTCTCTTATTCCTTTCTCTCTTTCTCTCTCACACACACACAC
Organism: Glaucomys volans; assembly: GCA_020662805.1. Lineage (NCBI taxonomy): Eukaryota > Metazoa > Chordata > Mammalia > Rodentia > Sciuridae > Glaucomys > Glaucomys volans. Next base: position 168,185 of record JAJEJO010004114.1, read on the forward strand.
TCACACACACACACACACACACACACACACAAAGGTAACACAAGTAACCTGCAGTTTTCCTATTGTTTTAGCTCCTTGTCCCTGCCTTATAAGGAAAGTAACTCTGAAATTACCAATGTACTTTTTGTTTCTGTTTTCTTCAGCCTTTTTCTGTCTATAAAGCAGCCTCCTTTGCTCAGTTCACTGGACTACTTAATCTGTTCTATGGAATGAAGTGTCACCCTATTCTGGAGTCAAAAGGAAAGTCAATTAAGATCTTTACATCTTTGCAATTTTGTCTTTGATAGGTCTTAACCACAAGGATGTACGCTCCCATGCATACAGGTTTGATTTTCATTTGCATTTGCTGAGGAAGTTAAGTCTAACTTTCTTTTTGGGAACACATCCTCAAAGGAATTATATTTGTCCCAAACACATGGGTTAGGTTTGGTAGAGAGCCTGACCAGACCTATTGGGTTCACTAAGCTCTCCAGTGCTTCCAAGTCTGAACTGTCTCAACGTGGAGTATGAGCACTTCAGTACAATGTTGGCCACCCCTCACACCACGCACTCACACAGACCACCATTTGTTATCTGTTTATTGCCCTGCCAATTAAATCAAACTCATCTTGTGTAAAATCAATCTCATATCTCATTTACCCAGAAGTGATTCCGAGTGTTTACATTCTTTTTTGCTACAAATAGTATTATTTTTCTTAAAACTTGGGCTTATGACTCTGAGTGGCTTTTTTCTCTCCTTTCTCACCCGCCCTTTACCACCACCCCTGCCAGAACTTAGTTGGGCTAATGTTAGACTGCAGAGTGCTGTTCCCACTAATCCCTCCAATCCATTATGCATAATGCTAGCATGATTTGCATCTTACTATTCTGGCATGTTGGCTTTTATATTATAAATATTCCTTGGCTAGAATTTATATTTTATATAAACTGCTCTGAAATGAAGACAATACTGTGAGCAAATCAATTCTATTTAATCTGGGCTTGATAGAGGAGATGGACAAAATCTTTAGCACTAAGTAACTTTACACAGTTATTTCTCCTTTATCTTTACTCATTTTTTTCACATTTAAAATAGGGACAATAATTGTGCCTGCTTCACAGGGTGGTTATGGGGATTGAAAGAGTTCTTATTTGTAGAGCATTTGGAATAGTGCCAGACACATGGGAAACCCTGAAATAGCTAGAATCTGTATAGAAGTCAAAAAGGAAATCATCTTATCTAGAAAGAATATGGTTGGAAAATTCTAAGATGAAGTCTTCAGTGCCATGATAAGGAATAACTGGTGGTATTTGGCTGGGCTAAGAACTAAGGCCAACGAAAGAATGTTCCTGGACAAATCTAACTGTGGAATACCTGATGATTCACCTGAGCTTAAATCCAAGAGAATTTATGAACACCTTGATTTAAATTCCAAGCACTGGCTTTCACAGGCATTTCAGTTGAATGCATGTCAATTAATTAGGTCTCAAGTAAAATAGTTGCCATAAGAGGTTTATGTTACCATAGCTTGCATTTAAGAAAGTCAAATTTTTCAAATGTGGTTAGTTTTAAAGTAAATTTTTGATAAACCAGCTTGAATACTGCATTGTGGATAACAAGGTTAAATAAAGGTTCTAATAAGACAAACAGTGACAATTTAAATAAATCAGATGTTTTTGTCGAAGATTACTCTGTGATTTTCTCCAATTATTCATGACATTTCACCCATTCATATTGTGATCTGCTTTAATAGTGGAAGGAAAAAAAACCCTTGTCTCCTTGTTTATTCTTTGTTCTCAAGGAGATAAGCTGTTTATAAAGATACGTTATTTGTTATTTAAATCACTTTTACTGAAGTTGTTTATTTCCTTGTTTCAGTTTCTAAAAATATTGCAACAATTGTAATGCTTCTTAGAGATGTCTATTCAATTCAGAGTGATTTGTACTGAAATTCTTTGCTAAATGGGCACAGGTGCTGATGTGTATAACATACTAGAGTGAGTCAAAACTAATGCTAAAAAAGATAATGGGGATATACTTATGTCAACTTTTAAAATCTGTGATTAAAAACATATTAGACCTAAAGTCTTAGATATTTGTAAAGGTCTACCTCTATACTTACCATTTTCATAAGTGTTTAAAAATAGTAATAATAATAATGATGATAATAATAAATTAGATATAGCACCAAAACCATAAGCAGAAAAATTGCATAATTTAAATCCAGAAATCTATTTCTTAGAAAATGCCCTTTAATCACTTTGTAGACTTTCAAGATCATAATTATTATATAAAAGTAATTACATTAAAAGATAATTTACCTGGTAGTAAAGTATCAAATTAAGCTGAAAAACAGTACTTGTAAACAGAATTAAAAAAAAATTGTTGAACAGCAAACATGTGAAATTATATCTCCTGCTTCTCTTTGCTATGCATAAAATTACCTTCAGAATAAATTCTGGTGATTTGATACTAAAAAGCTACAAGATGGAATAGCATATAGCTGCAATGTGTGTTTTTACATATCAATCTATAAACCTAAACTATGGCTTATCTTAGGTAATCAAGAGGATAGATACATGAAATAAAATCAAGCAGATGTGATATTGTAAGGGACAGTTGATTATTTCCAAAAACTGAAGGTTCAAAAATGCAGCTGGGTTGATTTGGCTAGAAAGAAAGAAAGAGAGAGAGAGAGAGAGAGAGAGAGAGAGAGAGAAAGAAAGAAAGAAAGGAAGGAAGGAAAAGAAAAGAAAAGAAAGAGAAAAAAAAGCCTGGTATTATAATTTATAGTATGTATTCCTGCTGAGTAAGCCTTGGATACTGCAAACTCGGATCTGTGGGTGCACATCTCTCCCTTTGAAGTTGATGAGAATTGCTTGGGCTAAGTGAGATACATGCTGGGAAAATTGGGCCCTTACAATTGTTGTGTATAGACATATTAGAGGTCTCACGACACTTTCCTCGTCTGGTCCCTCAGTTCTCTCCCAGTCCTGGTTTTGGCAGAAGACACTCAGCTTTGGAATGAACATTCCTTCAGTTAGATAATGTTCATGACTAAAAGGTATTCAGGTTCTATCAGAGTCTTACTTGGGAACTCCATTATCAGTAAAGTTAGGTAAATAAAACTTACCTTGATTTAAATCTCATCCAGATAATCTCCCTAAGATGTCCACTTGAAAAACAAAACAAAACTAAAATCAACTGATTGCTTTGAAGTCTAAGCCAATTTGTGACTAATTTTGAATGCAGTCACCTGGACCAAGTAGTATAAACAAATGAGTTCGCATAGTCTAGTCATGTCATCTTTGGTATAGGAGACATATTTTCAGCCTTACTGCTAGTAGTTTGTAGAAACTTTTCCCAGAACCTGACCCTTTTCTGGTTAATATCTCTAATAGTTCAGTAAGCCCTTTTATTTCAGAGATTCCTCAGTTTCAAGTGTTTTGGTTTAGTGACAGTACTAAACACATATGTAGCATTAAGCCTGGAACATTCTTGGAGTTTCTCTGGAAATATTAAAATTCAATTAGCAGTTTTCTTTCTTTTCTCTTTCGTGCTTTTTTTTTTTTGTATTGGGGATAAAAAAAAATTTTTTTTTAGTTGTAGATGGACACAATACCTTTATTTTATTTATTTATTTTATGTGGGCTAGGCAAATGCTCTACCATTGAGCTACAATTTCAGTCCCTTAGTATTGGGGATTGTACCCAGGGACACTTTACCACTGAGCTACATATCCAACACTTTTTAGTTTTTACATTGAGATAGGGTTTCCCTAAGATTCCCAGGCTGGCCTCAAACTTATAATCTTCCTGCCTCACCCTCCCTAGTCACTGGAATTACAGGTGTACACCACCACAACCACACCACACCACACCACACAGGTGTCACCACACCTGACAATTAGCAGTTTTATAGTTATTTTTAGTAAAATGACTTTTCCTAATAAAAAATCAGAAAAATTTATCAGAATATATGCTTAGTAAATAACTGGTGGATGAAATAAGCTTTACAGTTTTCTGGAATAATATATAGAGAACATCATAAAAACAAATATAATATTTGGCAAATTACCTATGACATGTTATTGCCCAAGTCTAAATATGAGAAGTTGGTGACATAGGCAGGAGCCAGATCTTGACTTTCTAAAAATCTGTTATGAAGAAATAATATTTCATTCTGCAGATAGCAGGGAGGCATTACAAATTTAGAAACTGTGAAAGACTAGTCAGATAGGTCACATCCATTGGAAGACCCATCAACCAGCAGAGTGGTGTGGAAAGAAGAGACATAACCACTGTTCGGTGACTCAAGCATCATCCTCTGAAAGACAGAAGGAAGGCATATAGTGGTAGTAGGATTTAAATCATTTAAAGATGAGTCAATCATATTTGGTGAAGGATTGGATTTGAGGGGTGAGGAAGAGAAATTAGTTAAAAATGGCTCTCAGATTACAAATGTGTCTTTAGTATTGGGGGAGGTTAGAACTCATTAGGGATTGCTGCTATTTTATGTATTTATTTTGGAACTGGGGATTTAGCCCAGGGATGCTTTACAACTGAGCTACATTCCCAGTCCTTTTAACTTTTAATTTTGAGATAGTGTCTCACTAAGTTGCTGAGTCTGGCCTTGAATTTACAATCCTCCTGCCTCAGCCTCCAGAGTTGCTGGGATTACAGGCATACACCTATAATCCAGTTTTATTGCTGCTATTTTAAAAAGAATAATGGCAGGGGAGGGCATGTGGAAAAATTATATAAGGAATGCCCTTTTTATCCTCCTTCAAAATTTGGTCTGGGAACATTTAAGAAAAAGCTACATAGGCAAATACAAGTATATACTTTTTGTGAGTAAAAAAGTAGTTGGGCATGATGGTACCCACCTGTAGTCACAGCTACTGAAAGGGCTGAGGCAGAAGGATCCCTTGAGCATAGGCTTTTGAGGACAGACTGCAAAACAGTGAGGCCCTCTCCCAGAGATACCAAACAAACATGCCTATAATCCTAGGTGTTCCAGAAACACTGAGGCAGGAGATCTCACACACACACACACACACACACACACACACACCCATGCATGTATGGCTGCTGTGTGGAAAACAGGCTGTATGGATCAAGAGAGGAAGCAAGGAGACCAATTAGAAGGCAATTGTAAACAATCCAGGAAGGAAGATGATAGTAACTTGGAACAGGTTTTGTGGTAGCAATATTGGTGGTGAAAACTGATAGATTTCTGGGTGATTTTGAAGATAGAGTCAACAAAATTCACTGAAGGACTGGATGTGTGGGGAAGAGGGAAAGTGGAAAGCAAAGGACAGTCCTGTGATAAATGGCCTGAACAACTGGAAGGCCAGAGTTGTCACCAATTGAAATGAGAAGGTTACAGATGGGGTAGTAGAAATGGGAATTAGGTATTAGAGCATCCTCTTCTCTTTAAGGAAATGGTCATAAGAAGAGGAACAGCAACAAAATTATAAGGAAATTGTCTCCTTGTTGGTTCACATCAATGACCTTTTCCTTCTGTAGTCTGTCAGTGGCCCAGAGGGATGGTAATCTCATAAACTTGGAAATGTAAAATCATGGTGTGCTAGAGCTAGAGAAAAATTAAACATTCCAAATATTCTCTATGTTTATTATTACCTCATTTATTTAAATCCTTCTTGAAGTTGGGCCCACACCTGTAATCCCAGCAACTCTGAAGAATTAGATAGGAGGATCGCCAATTCAAGGCCAGCTGGGGCAATTTAGCAAGACTATCTGAAAACAAAACATAAAAAGGGTGAAGGATACAAGTTCAATACTCAGTACTGCCAAAATATAAATAAATAAAAAATAAATCCTTTATTTTTTTTCTTGTGCCTTTTATGTATTTTATAAGCTTGCTGCTTTGGTGGTGCGCAACCTGTAATCCCAGCTACTTGGGAGGCTGAGTCAGGAAGACTGCAAGTTTGAGGCCAGCCTCAGCAATTTAGTGAGATTCTGTCTCAAAATTAAAAAAAATAAATAAAAATTAAAAGAACTGGAGATGGAGCTCACTGGTAGAGTAGCCCTGGGTTCAATCCCTAGTACCACAAAAATATATATATCATCATCAACAACAACAAAAACTTGTTACTTGAAGTATTGATGTTCTGTAGCACCTTCTCCCATTTAAATATTTCTTCCTACCTTTTTCAGGTTTTAGAGTGCATTCATTATTTCTGTAATTTTTGGATATCATGTTGTCTTGGCATACCAGTACTTTTTTATTTTACACTTTGACCTTATCTCCTCTCAATTTTTATTTGCAATTGTATCTGATTTACCATTTGTGTATATATATTCTCTATCACGAAGCCTCTATAAGGTGCTAGGACAAATGCCATTCTAATTTTATAGATAAGGAAAACAGAAAGGGAGAAGTTAGTAACAAAATCAAAGTCCAAATATATCTTCTGACTCCTAATACAGCATGTTTTCCATTAACTACTCTCTTTTTCACTTCTTATTTTTTTTTGTCTTTCTCTAGATACTTTCAGACTGGCTTTGTTCTTAAGATTAGATGCCAGAATTACTTGCCACATTCTCTAGGGAAATTTTTAAATAAGGACAAGATAATGGTTTCTGAGTTATTTCTAATAACTTTTCTGATAATGTTCAAATTTTCTTAATTGCAGGATTAATGTTTTAGAAAAATAGCTTACATAGTCTTCTGGTCATAACAAACAGTCTTGAATATAACAAATGTAATCTATTTCCCTTTAATTATTTTATAGTTATCCATAATAAAGTTCATTTGTTGTGTTTCTACTTGCACAGCCATGTGAAAAACTTCCTGTAGATATTCCTGCCCCTTTGACATTAAACATTCATGATTGCTATTTTACTTTCATTAAGTATTGAGCTATTGGAATCTCTAATAAAGGATAATTTCATTGACCAAGACAAGGAATTGCTTTTCTAAAGCAAACATAATGATACCTAAATACTCTCTGAATGTCTTTTTGGTTTTTGGGACTCAAGATTGAACCCAGGGTGCTTTACCACTAAGCCATATGCTCAGTCCTTTTTATTTGGAGACAGGGTCTCACTCTATTGCCCAGGATGGCCTCCAACTTTGAGATCCTCCTGCCTCAGATAGGGATTATAGTTGTGTACCACCTTGCCGCGTTAGTATTTATTTATTTTTAAGAGATGGGGGTCTCACTAGGCTGACCTTGAACTCCTGGGCTCAAGGAATCCTCCTGCCTCAGCTTCCAGAGTAGCTCTGAAAGTCTTGAATGTGAAAAATGAATATGTAAGTCAAGGAAGAAACAAACTAATTTTTCAAAAGACCTTTCACAAAATGTCATACCAAAAGTTAGTAACATTAAAACAAAAATAATTCACTGTAATTTCATGAACAATTTGCAGCGTCAGTGGAATTAAAGCTAGAAAACACGTATGTGTCAAGTGATATATTTTTAGATACAATCAATTATTTGACAAAGGTGGTAGAGAAGTCTCCAAATTTTTATGCCATGCTACATTTTCCTTTTCCTGTTGGAGTTCTTGTTCCAGTGTGGACCCAGTGTCTTCCTGTAATTCTTCCTAGTATCTTCCTTTCCATACAGCTGAGATTTGGCTTTCTCCTTCCTATACTTCAAACTTCTTGCCTGGTGTAGCTCTATCCCTGTTCTTGAAGGACCCATTGGGCCACCTACCTACATGTTATTTATGTGCGCTCCCTTAAAAGAAGGTACTAGACGTCACAATGACTTTTCAAGGATTCCAGAACTTTGGACTCCACTACAGCCTGCTCCTCCCCCAGGCATGAGCGCCCCGCCCTCTCCGCGCCCCGCCGCCCAGACCCTGAGGTGACGCACTGCCTGCTGGGAGCCGTAGTCCCCGTGGGCCTCGCCCGGAAGCACTGAAGGGCACGGGAGTCCAGCCCGCCCTTCGGAACTGGAGGGCACGTCCCTTAGCTGCTTTCTTTCGTTCGCTCAGGCGGAGCTTTCCCGTAGCACAGCCGGTTTTGACTGTGCGTCCGTCTCTCTTCAAAATTTCAATAAAGTTTTCCTCTTCCTCCCTTGTACGGAGCTCAAGATGGCGGCCTCCTGGTCGCCCTTGGTTACCCTGCACTCCTTAGCGCGGAGCCGGCTGAGCGGGAGATGTGTTGGGTGCGGGGCCGGGGCGGCCCCTCTTGTTCCTCCGGCCACCGTCCCTGGGAAGCCCCTTTGGAAAGGTCAGTGATTGTGCCATGAGTAGGCCAAGCCAGCTGTGCATATAATCGGAGAAGCCACGGGGGTCACCCTCCCTCCGAGACCTCCCCCAGGCGCCTCCTGGTTTCACGGTTTTTCCGAACTAAGGGGTCCCTCGAGAGGAGTTTGTTCCTTTTGCCCTTCCAAATCCCCCTGTCCATAAAAGAGCTGTGAGCACTGTGGAAACTGCCCTGTGACTTTCTCTTTGAGGGTCAGAGGTCGATCCATAGTTTGTTCCTTCCACACGTTAGAAAGCCGAGACCAGATGAGTTCAGGTGCCGGAGTGCCTGGCTCCGAGGGATGTGAGTGCGGGGTTGGTATCTGGGGACCTTTACACCCGGTGCCTTTCCGCGCCTTTCAGACAGGTGGCCTCAACCCCAGCAGTCCTCGCTGTTCTTGGGATTCTAGGAATGCAGGACTAGAAGCTTTCTCAGATTGAGGGATCCATTCTTGGTGCTTTCAGGGCTCAGTGGAGTGTGTTTTGTCACCAGACTTCCATCATTCATTCATTCAATTGTTGCATGTGCATGAGTGAATGTATGTTTTGAGTAACCAAGCCCACAGGAGTGCTAATTTTACTGCCCTATTCACACACTACTACCGAAGGACAAGGACCTCTTGTCATTTTTTTCCTCAACAGTGATGAGCACCTCATGAGTAGATAAGATTTTCAAATGAATGGTGAAGTTATTCTTTCCCCCATCCATATACTTATGTTTTCTCTTTTCTCATCTCCAAGTAACCCCCTTATATACCTTAATGAATTGATATACCTTCATAAATGACATACTTTAAATCCAGCGCAGTGACATAGGCCTGTAATCCCAGTGATTTGGGAGGCTGAAGCAGGATGAGGCAGGAGAATTACAAATTTAAGGCCAGCCTGGGCAATTTAGTGAGACTGTTTCAAAATACATAATAAAAATAAAGGACTGGGGCTGTAGCTCAGTGGTAGAGCACACGCTTGGGTTCATACACACACCCCTGGGTTCATATACACTTTATGTACTTTAATAAATGGCTTCTCATTGGTTAAAAATGTAATAATCTTTGACCATTACCATCAATGCAGTTGAAATTAATACTAAAAGTCTCATTTAGTAAGTCACCTTAGGCTTGCTTTTTTTTCTGCAAAGATCAGTTTAATGCACTTAATGTATAATGAAATATTTTGGTAGTATAAATTCTGTATCTTAATACAACTTTTTTTGGTACTGGGGATTGAACCCAGGGGTACACCACCACTGAGCCACATTCCCAGCCCTATTTTGTATTTTATTTAGAGACAGGGTCTCACTGAGTTGCTTAGGGCCTTGCTAAATTGCTGAGGCTGGCTTTGAACTTGCGATCCTCCTGCCTCAGCCTACCAAGTGCTGGGATTACAGGCCTGCGCCACTGCTACCGGCTTAATACAAATTTTATTGTTAGAATTGCCAATAGGGCTGGGGGTGTAGCTCAGTGATAGAGTGCATGTCTAACATTTAGAGGCCCTGGATTGAATCCTCAGCACTTTCACAAATAAAATAATAAATGGACAAGAATAGTCAGTAAAAGCAAATGATACAAAATTCAAAATTTACAAGGAGAAATAAAATGTAAGACTGTATCTTAGCAGCTTAGTTTTCCTTCTCAGAGGAAGCCTCTAAGAACTAGTTTCTTATGTATTCTCCCAGAGGTATTCTGTGTATGTACAACCATATATGTATATATAAATATCTAAGTAAAAAATTAAAGTAGTAACATACTAAACTGTTCAGTGTATAGAACAGTTAATTTTCAAATTTTGTATATCTTAGTGATTGTTTATATCAATAAGTATAGAGCTGCTTCATGTTTCAAATTGTTAAAATAGGATTCTGTGTATGCACCACAGTTTGTGAAAATTAATTTAAGATTTAAGGAACATCATTACAACAACATGTATAATTTGCTGAATGCTTATTCTATGTCATTCAATATACTAAGTGCTTTTCACATACATAATCATTTTTAATACTTATTATCCTCATTTTAGGATTCATGAATCAAAGTTGTGAATGTTACATTGCCAGTAAATAGCAGAACTTGTGGGGTTCAAGAAAAGGCCATACTTGAATTTATACCTGACTCTGAAGTCCATGCTCTTAATCTATACTCATACTATGTACTCATTTCAGTCTGCTTCTGGGTATTGAGATTTGATGAAAATATAGTTAAGATAGAGACCAATTTAATTGTAACTAAAAATGTTCACTCCTCCTCTTTAAACAAGATTTGAGTTGAAGAAAAAAATTTTTTTTTTTTGATATTTGGTATTGAACCCAATCCTCTTCATCACTTAGCTACATACCCAGACCTTTTTTTTTTTTTAAAGAATTTAACCTTTATTTAATTAATTAATTAATTTTAATTTTTATGTGGTGCTGAGGATCAAACCCAGTGCCTTTCCTGTGCTTGGCAAGTGCTCAACCACTGAGCTACAATCCCAGACCTTTTTATTTTGAGACAAGTTCTCACTAAACCTTCCTGCCTCAGCCTCCAGAGTCACAGGGATACAGGTGTGTACCACTGTGGCCAGCTTTAAATTGTTCAGTGTTTAGAGTCTGATTTACATATTTGTTTTCCGTCCCTTTCTTGATCCTTTCTTTTTAACATTCCTATTTTATCTCCATTTTTTCTTCTTTTGAAGTATACCATTTAGTGTAGTGTAATGGGAGTGAAGCATTGCTTTAAACAAAAGGAAATAGGTAAAGGAATGCCCCCCTCCAAGTATTGGTGGTGAACCCTGGATGACTTTACCCCTGAGCTACACCCCAACCCTTTATTTATTTATTTATTTTATTTTATTTAGAGACAGGGTTTCACTGAGTTGCTTAGTGCCTCTCCAGTGCTGGGGCTGGCTTTGAACTCTTGATGCTCCTGCCTCAGCCTCCGGAGTCAGCTGGGATTACAGGCATGCACCACCATGCCCCGCCCCAACCCTTTTTGACTCAGGTTTTCACTAAATTGTGGAGGCTGACCTAGAACTTGCAGGAGTTGCTGGGATTACAGTGCCCAGTTAGAAGGGCATATTCTTTTTTTTTCTCTTTTTTGCATATTCTTTAAAAAATTTTTTTTTAGTTGTAAATGGATACAATACCTTTATTTATTTATTTGTTTATTTAGATGTGGTGCTGAGGATTGAACCGAGTGCCTCACACATGCTAGGCAAGTGCTCTACCACTAAGCTACAACTGCAGCCCCCAGAAGGGCATATTCTTAACTTGTTTTTCCTCTCTCATCTTATCGTAAAGCCAGCCCTGATGCTAAGACATTTTGTAAATTGGAGCTATGAAAATTCTCTAGATCTGAAAATCCAATCACCTACCTGACTACCTAGACTTAGGTTTCTTAGGAAGTACAACATTATGAATTCCATTTTGGGATATGTATATTTCCATTAGATTATTAAACAATTGAAAGTAAAATTTGGTATTTTATGTAATTTAAGCATATATGTTCTCTTTTGATTTCATTGCCTGCGTTCTTTTAGGTAGAAATTTATTTTCATTTAATGTAACAGTTATTCAACTTCTTGATAGTTAAGTGGAGACATTTTATTAGAAACCATAATTTCTACATAGTTTCAACTAGGGTTGTAGCTCAGGTGGTGGAGCGCTTGCCTAGCACATGTGAGGCACTGGGTTTGATCCTCAGCACCACATATAAACAAACAAACAAATAAATAAATAAATAATAAATAAATAAATAAATGTATTGTGTCCATCTATAACTAAAAAAAAAAAAAAAGAAGAAGAAATTGGAGTTGACATGGTATGAATGGAAATGACTGAAAAGTTAATTCAGTGAAGTGTTGTACTAAGTGTAAGCCAAGGTAGTTTAGGGGAACATGATTTAGGAGCTGAATTACTACTATGGTGAAAGGCAAGACGAGAGGATGGATTTAGATTGTTTTTGGTAGAATTGACAGTCCTAGATAAGGCAAGGAAAGGAAGGAGTTAATAACTTAGGGATTTTTTTTTTTTTTTTTGGCTGTGCTGGGGCTTGAACCCAGGGCTTTGTGCTTACAAGGTAGCCACTCCACCAACTGAGCTATATCCCCAGCCCAGGAGTTATTAACTTAGATTTGGATCATTTAATCAAGGGAAACCAAGCCAAAATAAAAAAGGTAGGGCCAGGGGCATTTTAGGGAAGATTCAATTTTGAGCTTGTTAAACTGAAAGTGTTTTTGATGGTTCCAGGTAAATGAGTTGGTTGTAGGACAGAGGGATCCAAGACTGAGAAAGGCAGTGGCAAGAAGGCTGCATGGAGGGCCAAAAGAATGGAAGGATCAGCCTGGGGAGATTTGTAGAGAGAAAAGAAGAAAAAGCTGAGGGTGAGTCCTTGGGGAAAACTGATATTTTATGAGAGGAAGGGAACCTCCTAGGAGAACAGAAAGGATGTAGGACAACTGGGAGAGACACTAAGGAGGAGAATTTTTTGAGGTTTTATAAAATGTAAAAATTAGTATGTCTGAAATTGTTTTATTTCTAGCCTTAGAAATTCAGTTTATTTTGTAGAGGCCAGGTGATAAGTAGGTCATGTCTTGTGCTTTCTTTTTATTATAGTGTCCTTCTGTATCACAATGTCGTATTTTTAGGTTTCTATTAAATGGTGACTCATATTTACCTTTAACTCCACAATTTCTTCTTTAGTATGGGTGCATAGGAAATTGTTCCTAATTAAGCATTGATATGAGTAGAACTAACCCCCACTAACCACTGAATTGGCAAAATTTATTAGCAGTACAGAGCAGTAGTTAAGAAAATGGCCTTTAGATTTACCTTTTATTACACAATTACATAAATACCTTTATGTGAAGCTTATTTCAAGTTTCTTGGATTTCTGTTAACATCATATTAGAAAAGAGTGTTCATGTCTACTCCTGAGACTGATTAAATTCATGATAATAAGAGTGTTTTTAAAAAGATTATTATTATTTTAAGCATAGCATAGTTTATTACATAGGCATTGCTAGAGCACTTGTCTAGTGTGTACAAGACCCTGGGTTCAATTCCCAGCACCACACATAAAGCTACAAAAGGTAAAAAGGGACATAGGCATAGCTAGTACCCCAGATATAGAGACATAGGTATAGCTAATACCCCAGACGTAGGGACGTAGGCATAGCTAATGGCGGTTGTAGCAGGATAAGTCCAACCATGGAACTGATAAAGAGATCCTAAATGGATTATTGATCTACTGTAGACCGACACTGCTTTATAGTATTTTAAGGGCTTCATTTTCTTTGTTTAAGTAAATGTTTTTATTTAAACAGGATGCGATTATTTTTTGGATTTGTCTTTTCACAAAAAGAATCACAGAAACAATAGAATGTTCAAAGGTCTAGAAATTGGTAGTTCAGCCTCAACCCGGTACAGTAATATACTCTAAATTTTCTGACATAAAAATCATTTAACTTCTTGAATATAGCCAAACCTTGTTTTTCTATGCTACTGACATCTTTCTCTGAGTTGTAACTAAGATTTGCCCCAACTTTTTTTTTTTTATTCTGCACTTTACCACTGAGTTCAATCCCCAGCCCTTTTATTTACTTATTTATTTTGAAACAGTGCCTTGTTAAATTGCTGCCCTCTACCTTGCAAACCTCCCATCTCAGCCCCCTGATTTGATGGGATTAGAGGCATATGCCACCACACTCAGCTCTAACTTTTCCCTTAAAAACATGTTGGAAGGTTGAATGTCAGTCCTTCCTGCTGTGTTTTGTTTGACTCCCCAATGTTCTGTATTTTTTTTTTTTTCTGTTTCTAGGGATTGAACCCAGGGAATCTCTACCACCAAGCCACATCCCCAGTCTTTTTCATTTTTTATTTTCAGGCAGGGTCTTGCAAAATTGCCTAGGCTGGCCTTGAATTTTTGATTCCCCTACTTTAGACTTTTGAGTAGCTGGGATAATAGGCATGTGCCACTGCATCTGGCTCAAGAGCCTTTATTGAGGCCCCATCTGTATTCCTGCTCTCTTGGAAGTACCTGATATTTTAACCTCCAGAATCTCTTTTATAACCTTCTTCACTGCCCTGATTGTCTATTCTTATTTCCTCTCTTCATTGTTTCCATCCCAGAAGCTACGCTGTCAACATGTCCTCTGTTCATGTCTTGACCCAGTACCAGCTTTCAACAAATGTTTTTTTTTTTTTTATTGGTTCTTTTTAATTATACATGACAGTACAACCCATTTTGATATAATTATACAACACGGAATATATCTTTTTTTTCCACAATGTAGATTCACACGATTCATATAATCTTACATATACATAGGGTAATACTGTCTCAGTCTACTATTTT
>JAJEJO010004115.1:0-46620 GCA_020662805.1 Glaucomys volans
TAGCGATTGTGTCATTGAGTCCTATAGTTTCTTTATTCAATTTTTGTTTGGAAGATCTGTCCAACGGTGAGAGAGGAGTGTTAAAGTCTCCGAGTATTATTGTGTTTTGGTCTATTTGATTCCTGAAATTGAGAAGGATCTGATTGACATACATGGATGCGCCATTGTTTGGTGCATAAATATTTATGATTGTTATGTCCTGTTGATTTATGCTACCTTTAAGCAATATGAAATGTCCTTCTTTATCCCTTCTGACTATCTTTGGTTTGAAGTCTGCTTTGTCTGAAATGAGAATGGAAACCCCAGCTTTTTTGCTCAGTCCGTGTGCATGGTATGCTTTTTCCCAACCTTTCACCTTTAGTCTGTGGGCATGTTTTTCTATGAGATGAGTCTCTTGAAGGCAGCATATTGTTGGGTCTTTCTTTTTAATCCAGTCTGCCAGTCTATGTCTTTTGATTGATGAGTTTAGGCCATTTACATTCAGGGTTATTATTGAGATATGACTTGTATTTCCTGTCATTTTAGCTTTTTTAGGGTTTTTAGCTTAACTTTGTTTCTCATTTGATGGACTCTTTCTTTAGTGTAGTTCCTCCCCATGATGACTGAGATTGTTATTCTTTGTTTCTTCCTCTTCGAATATTTTGTTGAGAATGTTCTGTAGGGCAGGCTTTCTCTTTGTGAATTCTTTAAGCTGTTGTTTATCATGGAAGGATTTTATTTTGTCATCAAATCTGAAGGTAAGTTTTGCTGGATATAAAATTCTTGGTTGGCATCCATTTTCTTTCAGAGCTTGAAATATGTTGTTCCAGGCCCTTCTTGCTTTTAGGGTCTGGGTTGATAAATCTGCTGATATACATATCGGTTTCCCCCTGTAGGTAATCTGATTCTTTTCTCTCGCCGCCTTTAAAATTCTATCTTTGTTTTGTATGTTAGGCATTTTCATTATAATGTGCCTTGGTGTGGATCTGTTGTAATTCTGTGCATTTGGTGTCTGGTAAGCTTTTTGTAATTGATTTTCCATCTCATTCTTCATATTAGGGAAATTTTCTGATAATATTTCCTTGAATAGATTATTCATACCCTTGGTTTGTATCTCTGCACCTTCCTCAATCCTGATTACTCTTAAATTTGGTCTTTTCATGATGTCCCATATTTCTTGGAGGGTTCGTTCATGATTCCTAACCATCTTCTCTGTTTGTTCGACTTTGTTTTCAAGATTAAATATTTTGTCTTCATTGTCTGAGGTTCTGTCTTCCAAGTGATCTATTCTGTTAATTATGCTTTCTATTGAGTTTTTAACTTGGTTTATTGTTTCCTTCATTTCCTTGTTTCCTTCAAGAATTTCTGTTTTTTTTTCCTCAGAATTTCTATCTCTTTATTGAAGTAATTTTTTTCTTTCTGCAATTGCTCTATTAACTGATTATTCGTAGCCTGAATCTGCTCTCTCATCACATCATTCTCTTCTTGGATCACTTTAATTATGAACATTCTGAACTCCATTTCTATCATTCCTTCTACCATGCTGTCTTTGGTTTCTCTTGATATATCATGTAGGTTTAATTGGGACACTTTCTTCCCGTGTTTTCTCATGGTGCTCATGTATCTTCCCCTCTGTTGCTTGAGGGGTGTTTGATCAAGCAGTGACCCAAGAAAGGTGCTGTCCCACTACCTCCAGGTTGAGAATGATCAATGCTTCTGGGCAGAGGCAGCCTAGTGTTGATAGACAATTAGATACAGCAAGGTGGTAGACTCCGGGCCTGGGTGTAGGCCTGGGCACTAGTTCAAGTTGGGGTGGTGTCACAGAACTGTGCTCAGTGATGGAGACACTGGGCTTGAGAGCCCAGGCTGACCTGAACTCCTCGCCGTGGGTTCAGGCAGTGGCAGGTGGTTGCTCTCTCCTGGGGACACTGTAAGCTATTGCCAAAGGCCCAAAGCTCCCTGCCCGATCACTCCAGACACTGCTGACACTGCTGGCGGCCCCAGGAAGCTGGAAATGGACCCCCTCTGCCAGGGAAGCCACCAAACTCAGAGCAGTTCCACCTCCCTGCAGGGGTCAGCGATTCCAGGGGCTTCGGGCCAACCTCTCCAGGTGCGGCTAGAGGGCCTGGGAAGCCCAAGATGGGCACTCTCTGCCAGGGAAGCTGGGGGGAGTGTTACAGAATAGTTCCCACTTCCCGCCAGAGACTGCATTCCCAGAGTTTCCCGGTTGGAGCTCCCCTGACGCAGCCGGAGGCCCCAGGAAGCTGGTAATGAGCCTTCTCCTCCAGTTAGTCTGCCAAAATGGCGTGGGGTAGTTCCATCTCCCCACCAGAGTCCGCGATCTCAGAGTTTCCCGGATGCCTCTGAATGCCCAGGTAGCCTGAGATGCTCGGTCTCTGCCTGGGAGGCCGCCGGCTGGTGGTGGAGCCGCGGCCAGTGACTCCAAAGCGCTACTGGGGACCCGCACTCACTTGTTGGCTGGCGCAGATCCAGGTCGATGTCTCCGAAGCAGCTGCAGGGTCTGGCGCTTCCAGAGCATAGCTGCCCACGGCGGGCCAAGCCCAGCCCGGCTGAGTTGGTTCTGGAGCGGCACCTGGGGACCCCTTATATGTGCTTTGAATATAAAATCTCGTTGAGAGTCATATTCCTGCTGTTTGAATCCCGAGCAAGTAGGAATCCACGGAGCAAGTAGGAATGCAGCCTTCCTCTAATCCGCCATCTTGGATCCTCCTCCCATCATTGGGTTTTTAATTGGAATTGAATTGAATTTGTGTAGCTCTTTTGGTAGTATGGCCATTTTGACAATATTAATTCTTCCTATCCAAGTGCATGGGAGATCTTTCCATCTTCTCAGATTTTCTTTAATTTCTTTCTTTAGTGTTTTGTAGTTCACATTGTAGAGGTCTTTCACCTCTTTTGTTAGATTGATTCCCAAATATCTTATTTTTTTCATGGCTATTGTGAATGGGGTGTTTTCCTAATTTCTCTCTCAGAGGATGCATCACTAATGAATAAAACTGCATTTGATTTATGAGCATTAATCCTATATCCTGCTTCTTTACTGACTTCATTTATGAGTTTCAGAAGTTTTCTGGTGGAATTTTTAGGAGCTTCTAAATAATGAATCTTGTCATAAGTAAATAATCATAGTGTGAGCTCTTTTTTTCCAATTAATATCCCTCTAATTTCTTTGCTCTGTCTAATTGCTCTGGCTAGACTTTCAAGGATGTTGTTGAATAGAAGTGGAGAAAGAGGTCATCCCTGTTTTTTTCCAGTTCTCAGTGGGAAAGCTTTCAATTTCTCCATTTAGAATGAATGTTAGTTGTGGGCTTAGCATAGATAGATTTTGCAGTGTTATGGTGCATTCCTACTATCCCTATTTTTTCTAGCATTTTGATCATGAAAGGGTGCTGTATTTTATCAACAACTTTTTATGAATCTATTGAAATAATCATGTGGTTGTTGACTTTAACTGTTGGTGTTGTGAATCATATTTTTTGATTTCCAGATGTTGAACCAACCTTACATCCCTGGAATGAAACCCACATGATCATGGGGCACTATCTTTTTAATATGCTTTTCTATGTGATTTGCTAGCATTATGTTACGAATTTTTGCATCTGTGTTCATTAGGAATATTGGTCTGAAATTTTCTTTCCATAAAGTGTCCTTCTCTGGTATTGGTATCAGGGTGTTATTAGCTTCATATAATGAGTTTGGAAGGGTTCCCTCCTCCCCTGTTTCATGAAATACTTTTAGGAGTATTGGAATGAGCTCTTCTTTGAAGGTCTTATAAAACTTGACTGTGAATCCATCTGGTCCTTGACTTTTCTTTGTTCATAAGCTTTTGATTACTTCTTCTATTTCATTGCTTGATAATGATCTCTTTGTGTTGTGTATATCCCCTTGAATCAGTTTGTTTGGCTCATATGCCTCTAGGAACCTGTTGATGACTTCCAGGTTTTCTATTTCAATGGAGTATTAATTTTCAAAATAGCTCCTAATTACATTATGTATTTCATTAGAGTCTGTTGGAATATTTCTGTTTTCATCATGAATTTTAGTAATTTTAGTTTTCTCTCTTTTCATTAATGCGGCTAAGTGTTTATCAATTTTTCTCCTTTTTTCAAAGAATTAATTTTTTGTTTTGTCAATTTTTTGTTTCTTTTTTTCAATTTCATTGATATCATGTTTGATTTTAATTATTTTAATGTCTTAATATTTAATGATTTTAATTATTTCTTGACTTTAACTACTTTTAGTGATGTACTGTTTTTCTCTTTCTAGGGCTTTAAGCTGTAATATGATGTCATTTATTTGCTTACTTTTCATTCTTTTATTGAATGTGCTCCATGCAATGAATTTTCCTCAGTACTGCTATCATATTATCCCAGATATTTTGATATGCTGTATCCTTGTTCTTATTGATCTCTAAGAGTGTTTCATGTCCCCCTAATGTTTTCTGTTATCCATGCATCATTCAACAGCATATTATTTACTCTCCAGGTGTTGAAGTAGTTTCTGTTTTTCATTTTATCATTGATCTCTAATTTCATTCCATTGTGGTCTGGTAGTATCCAAGGTAGTATCTCTATCTTTTTGCATTTGCTAAGAGTAGTTTTGTGGCATAACATATGGTCTATTTTAGAAAAGGATCCATGTGTTGCTGAGAAGAAAGACACACATCTTGATGGATGAACTATATTATGTATGTCTATTAAGTCTAAAGTAGTGACTGTGGTATATAGTTTCTTTTTCAGCTTTTGCTTGGAAGATCTGTCCAATTGTGACAGAGTTGTGTTAAAGCCACCCAGTATTGTTGTGTTGTGGTCTATTTCGCTCCTGGAGTTGAGAAGGATTTGATTGTCATATATGGATGCACATTTGCTTGGGCCATAAATATTTATAATTGCTATGACTTGCTGATTTATGCTTCCCTTAAGGCGAATGAAATGTCCTTCATTATCCCTGTAATTAATTTTTGCTTGAAGTCCACTTTATTGGATATAAGGTTGAAAACCCCTGATTATATATTGTGTTCCTGTGTATAGTGTGTCTTTCCCCATCCTTTCACCTTTAGTCTGTGAGGTGACTGTGAAATGAGATTTGTCTCTTTTCCTATGAGATGTGTCTTTTGATGCAGCATATTGTTGGGTCTTTCTTTAAAATCTAACCTGCCAGTCTATGAATTTTCATTGATGAGTTCAGGCCATTAATATTCAGGGTTATTTTTGAGATTTGATTTGTGTTCCCAAATATTATGGCATATTTTTGGTTTTTAACTTGATTTGGTTTCTCTTTTACTTGGCTATTCCTTTAGGGTAATTGCTCCCTATGCTGGTTTACATTGTTGATCTTCATTTCTTCCTCATGGAACATGGTGCTCAGAATGCTCTGTAGTGCTGGCTTTCTATTTGTAATTTTTTTTTTTTTACTTTTGTTTATCATGGAAGAATTTTATTTCATCTTTAAGTCTAAAGGTGATTTTTGCTGGTATAAGATTCTTGGTTGGCATTCATTTTCTTTCAGGGCTTGGAATACATTATTCCAGGCCCTTCTTGCTTTTAGTGTCTGTGCTGAGAAATCTGCTGATTACCATATTGTTTTCCCCCTGAATGTTATCTGATCTTTTCCTCTCCAAGCCTTTAAAATTCTATCTTTATTTTGTGTATTAGGTATTTTCATTATAATGTGCCATAGTGTTGACCTGTTGGAGTTTTGTACATTTGGTGTCCTGTAAGCTTCTTCTATTAAATTTTCCATTTCATATTTCAGATGTGGGAAATTTTCTGACATTATGTCATTGAATTGAATATTCATTCCTTTGGCTTGTATCTCTGAGCCTTCCTCAATCCCAATAATTGTTAAATTTGTTTTGCTCATGATATCACATCATTCCTGTAGGCTTTGTTTTTCTTTTATCTTTTTTTTTTTTTTTTTTTGAACCAGTGATTGATCTCAGGGCTGCTCGGCCACTGAACTACATCCCCAGTCCTATTTTGTATTTTGTTTAGAGACAGGGTCTCAATGAGTTGCTTAGTGCCTCGCCGAGTTGCTGAGGCTGGCTTTGAACTCACAATCCTCCTGACTCAGCCTCCCAAATCACTTGGATTACAGGCATGCACCACCATGCCTGGCTTCCTGTAGGCTTTGATCATGAATTTTTACCATCTTCTTTGCTTGGTCAAATTTGCTTTCAAGATTAAATATATTGTTTTCAATGACTGATGTTCTATCCTCCAAGTTATCAACTCTGCTGGTTATGCTGTCTTTTGAGTATTTAATTTGGTTTGTTTCCTTCATTTCAAGGATTTCTGCTTGGTTTGGTTTCAACATCTCCATCTCTTTATTGAAATTGTCTTCTGCTTTCTGCATCTGTTCTTTTAAATGTTGATTGATGCAATCATTCATTTCCTGCATTTTCTCTCTCATTTCATAGGTTGCTTCTCTGATCATTTTAATTATGTACATTCTGAATTCCCTTTCTGACATTTCTTCTACCATGTTATCATGGGATTCCATTGATTCAGTATCTAGGTTTGCTTGAGATTCTTTCTTCCTCTGTCTTCTCATATTGTTCATGTATCCTCCCCTCTATCCACGAGAATCTGAGATATAGCAGCTTCATCCCTTAAAACAGGTGGCATACCTGCAGGTTTCCAATTTCTCACCTCCTAGTCTTCAATAGCACTAGATCCTGGGATGGGGCCAGGCTGGAGTATGTCTTGGCCTCTGGGCTCGGACTCCCAGTGTTGGAGCCTCAAGGGTGCACTCTGTACTTGTTTCCCTCATGCTGAAGGCTCTCAATTCTACACTGTGAGAGTTGCCCCTTCTGAGGTCCCATGGGAGCATTCATGGCTGATGTCCCAGGGGGGAAACTCTCGCCCATATGCACTGAATTGAGCCTGATGTCTGTCATTGGGGCTGCATCCTGCACCTGGAATTCTCATGGGACTTGGCTGAGCTGATCATAAAACTGAGCTGAGCCCCACAGGAGAGGGTGGCCCAACTGTCCTCTCCTCAGTGCCCACTTTCCAACCTAAAGACTCTTGCCTTTGGCCTGTGCTACTGATGCCATAGAGGACTCACAGGAGCACTCTGGGCCAAAATCCCAGGTGGGGAAATCTCACATGTTTTCATTGGTTCAAGCCTGATCCAGCCCTGTTCTTGATGGCTCCTCAGCAGCAGGCAGCATCTGAAGAGTTTGTAGTTGTCATGGCATCCATGTTGACTCTGTGCTGTCATATGGATTTTCTTTGAATGCTGGCAGTATGTGTATTTCAGCTAGGATGACAGCCAATCCATTCATGGAGACTCAGGTTGCCCAAACACAGCAGCAAACCCTGGGTAGGAAAACCCTTCACTTTCCTCCAAAAGGAAGAACAATCCATGACCTTCCAAAAGAAACTTCCGCATGTAAGCACCTACCCATCTGCATAGGACAGCTCTCCTCTCTTTTGCTCTCATGTTCCAGGAACACTGGTAAAAAATTAGGCATTTCTGTGCGGGATCAATACAAGGGTAGCAGCATTTTTCAAAGAAATGAAGAACAGATAGTTCAAAGATAGGACTTTATAAAAATACTCTCATTACAAAGAAGGTTGAGAGGAATTCCAGGAAACATAACCACTGGATGTTTGAAAATTGAATGGGGATACTCCTTTCTCTGAGCACATTTTTTTCATCATTTGATAGATCCTGTAAGCCACCATCTCTTCCAATTCTCTATACCCATTTACATACTGTGCCTCATGAAGTTGTTGATACATTCCCTTTTTCAAAGAAACAGACATTGGCAGAAAATGCCCCTTTTGCAAGCACCCACATGCCTGAGGTAAACAGCAAGATGCAGCACCAAAACTGGGATATGCGTTTGGCCAGACTGCTTAGAATTTCACAATGAAAAGGTCAGAGCAGGAGGAATGAAAAAAATGCAACAGGTGTAAGCAGTTTGTTACTGTAAAATCTTGGTGGACAGGTCTGAAAGATTCCCTCAATTTTATTAGTCACAAAGATCAGAGTTTACATGATTTCCCACACATACCTACTTCTGCTGTGACATGTAACCATGGATCCCTCAGAGGAATGTTGGCTCATTGAGCAGCTACAACACTCTTGTTTTTAAAGGGAGAGGGATAAATCTTTCTCTCTTTATTTCCTTGACAATGTGATTTGACCTGCAGCAAAGAATACTGGCTGGATTGTCCTCAAAAGCAATGTACAGACTATGAAAAAAGATATTTGACTGTGCCTTGGGTGGTTTCTCTTCAAAGCATATCACATACTCAGGTCTGTAGAACATGCAATCATCCACATCTACATCATGCAATTATTATTCAGCCTATTCAGATCATGTCCACACTTCAGAGTCTCTATACTTCCTCCTCTGTTCAGTCAAGAGAACAGAAAAGGGTTGAATAAGCATAAATTGTAATTGGAATCCCATTCTAAAGAGAGTATTAACTAAGAAACTGTGGTGTCAGCCACAGGTGCTTCCCATAGACCTGGATTTCTTAAAAGGCAGTATTCCTGAAGGTGAAACAACTCTCAGGAATGCAGATGTCATAACTGTCTTAATAATATGCTGTCAAGTGTATTGAGTCAGCAAGTTCTACAAGATGGTAATGCTCACCTGAGTCTAAAATTGATTCTTTTCCATTGTCGTGTTTCAAAGTTCAGGTTTGGCACATATTGGGATTTTATTGTTGCCTTTAATCAAGAAATGATATTCAAAATAGGACCTGCACTAGGGATTGTGATTGAGAATCTTCCTGGTGTGTACTTCATTCTCTCTGTAAGGGAAATGGACTTCTCCACATCAACATTTTCAAACAACCAAATTATCAACTTGAATACAGAGAGATGTAGACAAAACACAGCTGCATATGACCTTCATTTATCCAGTTCTTTGTGCTTTGCATTTTTGTAGACAGCATTTGTTAAAGACTTACATGAACTGGCACTGAATCCATACATTAACCTCAGCTGATATCATTCAGGAGCCACAGTGTTCATGTAATGCCTGAATTTCCTGTATCATTCGAGGTTCAGGTTCATCCTGTCCACATCAAGCACTTGTTTCACTCCTCAGTTTCACATTCTTGGAAGATGATTGTGCCAGCATCTGTGACAATTACCTGTAGTTTGTATCTACAGCTGCTGGTTAAGGTGTCTTTGGAATTATGTCAGAGGACCTTTGTTCAGAGAGGTGATCGTCAGGAGGTAAGTGAATTACACTTTGAATGAAGATGCATTTGGAAGGTTTTTGTGCATCAAATGATCGGTGGAAGGGGCCCTTGGATAATGGGGAATGTCTGAGTGTACTGTAATTGTAAAGAACAGCAGAAATCGTGTTGCTGGGCCAGTGGAGTGAGCATAGAATATCACTCCTAGATTGCCAGGAACTTGCTATCCTCTTCCCAATTGATTAATGGTTAACTCCCTCCTCATTACTTTGGGAAGCTCAGCAGCACCGCACCTGTACTTAGAAATCTTAAGACCATGCACTGTACCAGGTGTCTCCTGTTGGGGTATTGGTGGAAAGGTGTGTCATCACACCAGAGGTGGTGTGATCTTTCCCAGTTCAAACTTCACCAAACCCACCCATCAATGCAGCATGCTCCTCTGCTCTGAAACATCATTGGCAATCATTTTGAATGACTGTGATGGCCCTAGTCCAGTTTCCCAACTCAGCAATATATTGGGGAGTGCAGAAAAGGTGAAGGATATTCCTAGGGCCATGCCCCTGTGTCCTCTGCTGGGATTGTTGACCCAGGCATCCTCGGACACTAACACATCTCTCCATGGTCCACTACATCTGGTAGGGAACAATTGCTGGCAGTGTGGCCCCCATTTCCATAAAATCATGATGGCTGCTTCAGCCAGGTGAGCACATTGCCCCCTCAAGTGTATGGACGATATGGCAGCCTGCTGGGTTCAGCAGGGTACCTTATCTTGGATGGAATCGGATGTCTCAATGCCAGAGGAATTGCACCCAAAACACAGGCTGATTCCTCTTATTATGGGCAAAGATATTAGGATCTCTTTGTGGAATAAAGAGGAACCCTGGGACTTGCCTGCTTCCTCTTCCCTCAAACTAGCACAGCTGGGCTAGCCTTTTACTTGATGGTTCCTCAGCAGCAGTAATATCCTGAAAAGGTTCGGGTTGCCATGGCAATCCTGATGCCATTTTGTTGTCATATTGCCTTTCGTGACTGCAGACATTAAGTGCAATATAACTAGGATTATAGCAAGCCATTCAAGGAGATCCAAGTTGCCCAAACCCAGCAACAAGCCCTGGGAAGTAAAAAGATGTCTGTCTACTCCTCCACAAGCCACAACAATCCTTGGCCTTCCAAAAGAAACTCGTGCATGCAAGCCCCTCCCACTCTGCATACTGTGGCTCTCCTTTCATTTCCTCTCATGTCCCCAGAACACTGGTAAAACATTTAGGCATTTCTGTATGGAAATAAAACCAGGGTAGCAGAATTTTTCAGAGAAATAAAGAACTGAGAGCTCCAAAGACTGGACTTTGTGCAAATAATCTCACCTCAAAGATTGTTGAGAGGTATTCCTACAAGCATAACCACTGGGCATTTGAAAAGTGAATGGGTGTATTTTTTTTCTCTGAGAACATATTTTTCATGGGTTCAGAGATCCTGTGGGTCAAAACTTCCTCAAATTTTCCATAACTATTCGCATACTGTGCCTCATGAAGATTCTGAGACATTCCCTTATTAAGAGACACAGATATTGCCCCAATATCCCCCTTTTCCAAGTACCCACATACCTGAGGTAAAACTCAAGATCCAGCACTTCCACTGGGATTTACATTTAATCCAGCTGCTTGGAATTTCTCAATGAAAAGGGCAAGAGGAATGAAGAGAATAGGACAGGTGTGAGTAGTTTGGTATTGTAAAGGCTTGATGTAAAGGTCTGAAAGATTCCCTCAATTTCATTGGTCCCAAAGGTCAGAGATTATAATATTTCCTGCAAATTACTACTTCTAATTCTGCCACATGCCACTATGGTTCCCATGGATAATTTTGTTCTCATTGAGCTGCTACAACACTCTTGGTCCTTCAAGGGAGAGAGATAAATTTCTCCCTCCTCTCTCTTTCCTTGACTTCGAAATTTGACCTGCAAGAAAGGATGCCAGCTGGATTGTTCTCAAAAGCAATCTACAGAATTTGATGAAAATTATTTGGCTCTGCCTTGGGTGGATTTTCTTCAAAGCATATCACATTGTGAGGTCTGTAGAACATGCAGTAATCTGAATTATTAAGCTTTTTCAGATCATGCCAATACTCCAGAGTCTCAACATTTCTTCATCTGTTCAAACAAGTGAACACAGAATAGTTGGTTAAGTACAAATTATAATTGGAATCCCATTCTAAAGAGAGTACTCAGTAATATGCTGTGGTGTCACCCATAAGTGCATCCCCATAGTCCTGAAATTCTTAAGAGGAAGCATCCCTGAAGATGAAGCAACTCTCAGAAATGCAAAAGTCATAATATTCTCATGTTGGCTATAATATTGAATCAGCAAGTTCTATAACATGAAAAGTCTCACCAGGGTCTAAAATTGATTCTTTTTCCATTGTCATGTTCCAAAGTTCAGGTTTAGCACCTATTGGGATTTCATTGTTGTCTTTCAGAAAGAAATGACTTTCAAAATATCACCTGCACTAGGGTGTGTGCTTCAGAAGTTTTCTAGGGTGTACTTACTTCTCTCTGCAAAAGAAGTAGACTTCTGTACTTCCATGTTTTTCAACACAACCAAATTATCAACTTGAATGCACAGAGATGTAGACAAAACACAGCTGCAAATGGCCATGGATTATTCAGTTATTTGCACTGTGCATTGCTGCAGACAGCATTTATTAAAGAGATATATGAATTGCTGAGAATCAATGAATTTACTTCCACTGATATCATTTAGGAGCCACTGGGTTTCTGTAAAATATGAATTCCCTCTATCACTTGAGGTCCAGGTTCATTCTGTCCTCATCAGGCACTGGTTTCATCACTCAGGTTAACTTTCTTGGAGGATCCTTTTGCCAGCATCTGAGAAACTGACCTGTAGTCTAAAACTACAGCTTCTGGTTAAGGTGTCTCTGGAATTATGTCAGAGGGCCTTTGTTCAGACAGGCAATGATCATGTCCAGAGAATTACACCTTAAATGAAGACACATTCTGAAGGTTCTTTTGCATCAAAGGGTGAGTGGAAGGGCCCCTTGGAAACTCATAGAAAAAAAGGTCTGAGTGCACCATAATGGTGAGGAATGACAGAAGTCCTGTGATCTGCCCAGTGGATTGAGCATAGAATGTCACTCCTAGATTGCCAAAAAATTTCTATCATTCATCCCAATTGTTTAGTGATTAACTCCCTCCTCTTGACTTTGGGAAGCTCAGCAGCTCCTCACTTGTACTTAGAAATCCTAAGTCCATGGTTAGAGCTGACTCCTGTTGGGGCACTGGTGGAATGGTGCAGCATTACACCAAAGTTGGTATGATGATTCCCAATTTAAACTTCACCTAACCCACCCAGTATTCAGGCATGCTCCTCTGATCTGAGATGTCATTGACCTTCATGTCGAGTGGCTGTTAAGGCCCTACTACCATTTCTCAACTCAGCAATGTGCTGGGTAAGTGCAGATAAGGAGTAGGGTCTTCCTAGGGCCCTGCTCCTGTGGCCTTTGCTAGGTTTGGTGTCGCACATGTCCTCAGACAGCAAGGCATCTCGCCCTGGTCAACTAAACCTGGTAGGGACCAATTGCCTGAAGTAGGGTCCCCATGTCCAGAGAATCATGATGCCTGCTCTGGCCAAGTGAACACATCGCCCTCTCCAGGACATGGATGATATGACATCCTGTTGTGGTTCAGAAGGGTCACTTAAATTGGTTGCATTCAGATGACTCAAGCAAGAGGACATGCACCGACAACGCACCCTGATTCCTCTTCTCATGGGCAAAGAGGTTAGAATCACTGTCTCAAACAAAAGATAACTGGGACTTGCCTGATTTCCCTTCCCTCCAATCAGCACAGCTGGGCCAGCCCTATTCTTTATGGTCAATCTTAAACAGAAAGTTCGTGAATAGTTACCATAGCATCCATGGTGCCACTGTGCTCTCATATGGACGTTTTGTGACTGCAGATGGTATATACAGCATAGCAAGGGTGACAGAAAAGACTTTCATGGAGACCCATGGGGTTCAAATGCAGCCACAAACACTGGGATGAGATAAAACATGCATTTTACTCCACAAGCCACAATAATGCACTCTCATTCAAAAATAACCTGGGCATGCAATCCCCTTCCACTCTGCATATTGTAGCTCTCATCTAGTTTGCTCTCCTGTTCCAGTAGAACTGATAAATCATTTAGGCATTTCAATGTGGAAGCAAAGAAAGGGTAGCAGCATTTTGTAGATAATTGAAGGACTGACAGGTCATAGAAAAAACTTTCTGCAAATAGATTCTCTGCAAAGAATGTTGAGAGGAATTCCTGCAAACATAACAACTGGATATTTGAATTCTGAATGGGCATAATTTTTTAACTGAGTAAATATTATTTCTGGCTTCATAGATCCTATGACCCATCACCTCTTCCTATTCCCTAATCATGCTTACATACTGTGCCTCATGAAGGTGCTGAGAAATTCCCTTATTCAGAACAATGGACATTTCCCTGACATTGCCCCTTTTCCAAGCACCCACATACCTGAGGTTAAAAGAAACATCCAGCACCTTCACTGGGATATGCATTTGCTCCAGCTTTTTAAATTTCCTCAATGAAAAGGCCAGGAGAATGAAAAGAATGAGACCAGTATGAGCAGTTTTTGATTGTAAAGACTTGGTGTTCAGGTGTGAAAGATTCCCTCAGTTCATTGGTCCCAAAGATCAGAGTTTATAATATTTCCTATAAATGCCTACTTCTTTTACTGACACAAGCTACCATGATTACGTGAGGTAATTCTCTGCTGGTTGAGCAGCTACAAACTCTTGTTCCTTACTGGGAGAGAGGTAAATCTCTCTCCTCTATATTTCCTAGACATTGGGATTTGACCGGCAGCAAATGATCATGGCCGGATTGTTCTCTAATGTAATCCACACAATTTGATGGAAATTATTTGGCTTTGCTTTGGGTGGATTTTCTTCAAAGAATATCAATTACTCAGGTCTGCAGAACACGCAGTCATGTGCCTTTTTGACCCTCTTTTGATCATGCTGAAACACCAGCGTCTCAATATTTCCTCCTCGGTTCAGTCAAGTGAAAACACAATGTTTGGATATGTATCAATTCATATTGGAATCCCATCCTACAGAGAGTATTCAGTAAGATGCTGTGGTGTCACCAACAGTGCTTTCCCAAAGATTTGGATTGTGGAAGGGGCAATGTTCCTGAAAATGAGACAGCTCTCAGAAATGCAGAGGTCAAAACAGTTTTATAAATATGCTGGCAAGTTTATTGAATCATCAAGTTCTGCAAGATGATAAAGCTCACCAGGATCTAAAATTGATTTTTCTCCATTGTAATGTTTCTAAGTTCAAGTTTAGCACATATTGGGTTTTCATTTTTCCCTTTCAGAAAGAAGTAACATCCAAAATTTCATCTGCACTAGGTCTTGTGAGGGAGACGTTTTCTGAGGTGCACTTCTTTCTCTCTGAAAAAGCAGTGGACTTAAGCACCTCAACGTTTTCCAAACAAGCAAATTTTCAAGTTGAATCCAGAGAGATGTAAACAATACACAGATGCACATTGCCATTGATTATTCAGATATTTGTGCTTTTCATTTTGGAGAGAGCATTTGTTACAGACTTTTATGAATTGGCCCTTAATCCATGAATTATCTTTCGCTGATAATATTCAGTAGTCAAAGGGTTTAGGTAATGCTCAAATTCCCTGTATCATTCGAGGTCCAGGTTCAACCTGCCCTCATCAGGCACTTGGTTCATCTCAGAGCTTCACATTCTTGGAGAGTCATTTTGCCAGCGTCTGTCACACAAAACTGTAGTTCGCATCTATGGCTGTTTGTTAAGGTGTCTTTGGAATAATGTCAGAGGGCAGTTGTTCAGACAGCCAAAAGTCAGGTCAAGAGCATTAAACCTTGATTGAGCACACATTTGGAAAGTTTTTCTTCATTAAAGAGTGAATGGATGGGCCTCTTGGAAAATCATAGCAAGAAAATGTCTGAATGCACTGTAATAGTAAGGAACAGCAGAAGTCGTGTTGCCTGGCCAGGGCAGTTAAATAGACTGTCATTCCTAGATTGTCAGCAAATGCTATCCTCCTTCCCAATGGATTCATGATTAACTCCCTCCTCTCGACATTGTGAAGCTCAACAGCTCCTCACTTGTACTTAGAAATTCTGAGTCCAGAGTTCTAGCTGTCATTTGAAGGTGCATTCCTGGAAAGATGTGGGATCACACCAGATTTGGTGTAATGTTTCCCAGTTCAAACTTCACTGAACCCACCCAGCAACCTGGCATGCTACTCTGCTCTGAAATGCTATTGGCCATTATTTCTAGTTGCTGCTAAGGCCCTAGTCCAAATTTCCTGACTCAGCACTATGCTGGGTGAGTGCAGATAAAGAGAAGGGTCTTATTAGCCAATGCCCCTGTGATCTCTGCTTGTCTTGGTGTCCCAAACGTCCTTGGGCACAAACACATCTCTCCATGTCCCAGTACACTTGGTAGGGACTGCTTGCATGCATTGAGGACCCCTTTTCCAGGTAATCATAATGCCTTCAGTGGCCAAGTGAGCACATCACCCCCTCGAGAACATGGAGAGCCAGTTCAGGTTCAGCAAGGTCCCTTATTTTGGATGGAGTCAGATGCCACAAAAGGAGAGAAGGGACACCATAAACAGAGGCTGCTTCCTCTTTTGATGGTTTAAGAGGTTAGAATCCCTTTGTTTCAAACAAAAGATACCAGGAATTGACTGCTTCCTCTTCCCTCCCACCAGCACAGCTGGGTCACCCATTTTCTTGACAGTTCCTCAGGAGAAGCCAGGACCTGAAATGTTTCCAGTTGCCATGGAAACCATGATACCATTGTGCTTTCATATAGCCTTTCTGTGACTTCTGGTCATAAGTGCTGTACAGCTAGCATGACAGCAATGCCATTCATGTGTACCTTAGTGGCCCAAACCCAGCAACAAGCCCTGGTTATTAAAACCCTGCATTTTCCTCCAAAAGCCACAACAATCCACAGCCTTGCAAAAGAAACTCCCTCATGCCAGCCCCTTCCAGTCTGCATACTGCAGCTCTCCTCTCTTTTGCTTTCATGTCCCAGAAGCACTGGTAAACCATTAAGTCAATTCTGTGTGGGATCAAAACAAGGGCAGTAGCAGTTTGCAAAAAATGAAGGACTGACAAGTTCAAAGACAGGACTTTCTACAAATACTCTCACTGCGATGAAGGTTGTGAAGATTTCCTGCAACCATATCCACTAGACATTTGAAAACTGAATGTAGATACTTTTCTCTAAGCACATATTATTCATGGATCCATAATTACTGTAAGCCACCACCTCTTCAATTCTCTATACCTATGTACATTCTGTGCCATCATGAAGTTCCTGAGCCATTCCCTTATTCAGAGAAATAGACATTGTCAGCAAATCCCCCATCTCTAAGCACCCACAAACTTGAGGTAAAAAGAAAGATGCAGCACCTCCACTGGGATATGCATTTGGTCCAGTTGCTTAGAATTTCCTCAATGAAAAAGCCAGGAGGAATGAAAAGAATGGGATGGGTGTGAGTGATTTAGTACTGTAAAGTCTTGGTGTACAGGTCTGAAGAATTCCCACATTTTCATTGGTCACAAAGGTCAGAGTTTATAATATTTTCCACAAATGACTGCATCTCCAAAAGCTGTATGCCACCATGGTAGCCATGGTTCCCTCAGGTAATTGTCAACTGGTTGAGCAGCTACAACACTCTTGCTTCTTCAAGGGAGAGGAATAAATCTTTCTCTCCTCATTATTTCATAGACATTGGGATTTGACCAGCCACAAAGGATTCTTGCTGGATTGTTTTCAGAAGCAATCCACAGAATTTGATAGAAGTTACTTGTGTATGGATGGGGTGGTTTTTCCTCAAAGCATATCACATCGTCTGATATGCAGAACTTGCAGTCATCTACCTTATTGAGACACTTTAGATCATGCCAACATTTCAGAATCTCAATATTTCCTCCTCCGTTCAATCAAATGAAAACACAATGGTTGGATAAGTATCAACTCTCTTTGGAATTTCATTCTAAAAACAGTATTCAGTAAGAAGCTGTGGTGTCAGCCAAAAGTGTTTCCCCAAAGACCTCAATTGCTAAAGAGATAGTATTCCTGAAGATGAGACAACTCTCAGGAACACAGAGGTCATAATATTTTCATTAACTTGCTAGCAAGTGCATTGAATCATCAAGGTCTACAAGATGAAAAAGCTCACCAGGGTCTAAAGTTGATATTTTTCCATTGTCATGTTTCCAAGTTCAGGTTTAGCACATACTGGGATTTCATTGTTGCCTTTCAGAAAGAAAAGACATTCAATGTTTCAACTGCACTATTGTTTCTGAGGGAGAAGCTTTCTGGGGTGCACTTCATTCTCTCTGAAAAGGAAGTGAAATTCTGCATCTTCACTTTTTCCAACACAACCAAATTTCCAACTTGAATACAGAGAGATGTGTCCAAAATACAGCTTCACATGATCCCTGAATACTCAATAATTTGTGCATTGCATTTTTGTAGATAGCATTTGTTAAGGACTTGTAGGTATTGGCGATGAATCCAAAACTTAACTTCTGCTGACAATATTGAGGATCCACAGGGTTTATGTAATGCCTGAATTCCCTGTACCACTCGAGGTCCAGATTCATCCTGTCCTCATCACTTGCTTCATCCCTCTGATTCACATTCATGGAGGATCATTGTACTAGCATCTGTACACTGACCTGTAGTTTCCATCTACAGCTGTTGGTTAAGATCTCTTTGGAATTATGACAGAAGGCCTTTGTTCAGATAGATGAGAGTCAGGTCAAAAGAATTACACTTTGAATGATGACACATTCTGAAACTTTTTCTGCATCATAGGGTGAGTGGTAGGGCCACTTGGAAAATCATAGCAAGAAAATGGGTGCATGGTAATTGTGAGGAACAATGAAAGTCGTGTGGCCTGGACAGGGGAGTGAGCATAGATTTCACACCTAGATTGCCAGCAAATGCTTTCATTCATCCCATTTAATTAGTAATTAACTTCCTCCTCTCAACATTGGGAATCTCAGCAGTTCCTCACTTATACTTAGAAATCCTAAGTCCACAGTTCTAGTTGTCTCCTGAAGGGGCACATGTCAAAAGGTGTGGCATCACACCAGAGTTGGTGTGATATTTCCCACTTCAAAGTATACTCAACCCCCCCCCAGCAACTTGGCATACTCCTCTGCTCTGGAACCTCAATGGACATTATTTCCAGTGACTGCTAATGCCCTACTCCAAATTTCCCCACTTAACAATGTATTGGGTGAGTGCAGAAAAGGGGTGAGTGCATTCCTAAGACCATGCTCCTGAGGCCTCTGCTTGTCTTGGTGTCCCACATGCCTTTG
This sequence comes from Glaucomys volans, assembly GCA_020662805.1. NCBI lineage: Eukaryota > Metazoa > Chordata > Mammalia > Rodentia > Sciuridae > Glaucomys > Glaucomys volans. Next base: position 18,579 of record JAJEJO010004115.1, read on the forward strand.
GGCAACAATGCATCTCTCCTCTGTCCACTATACCTGATAGGGATCATTTGCCTGCAGTGGGGTCCCCATATCCAGGAAATCATAATGCCTGCTGCGGCCAAGTGACCACATCTCCCCATTGAGGACATGGACTGTATGGAAGCCTGTTAGGTTTCAGCAGGGTCCCTTATCATGAATGGATTCAGATATCTCAAAATGAGAGGAGCTGCACCATAAACACAGGCTGATTTATCATCTCATGGGCTAAGAGGTTAGGATAACTTTGTGTGAGACAAACAATCCTGGGATTTTCCTGCTTCCTCTTTCCTCCCAGAAGACCTTCTCCTGAGGGTTCTTCAGAAGCAGTCAGGACCTGAAGAGTTTGCAGAAGCCATTGCAACTGTGATGCCGTTATGCTTTCATATGGCATTTCTATAACTGCAGATGGTAAGTGCAGTACAGCTAGGATGACATGAAGCCTTTTGGAGACCCAAGTTTCCCAAACCCAGCAACAAGCCCTGGGAAGAAAAAGACCTGAAGTTATCTCCACAAGTCACAATAATCCACGGCCTTCCAAATGAAACTCTCCCATGCCAGTTCCTTCCATGTTGCATACTCTAGCTCTCTTCTCTTTTGCTCTCATGTCCCAGGAGCACTGGTAAACCATCTAGGCATTTTGGCATGGGATCAAAACCAGGTAAGCAGAATTTTGCAAAGAAATGAAAGACTGACAGTTCAAAGACAGGACTTTCTACACTTTCACTTCAAAGAATGTTGAGAGGAATTTCTGAAAACATAACCACTGGTGGTTTGAAAACTGAAAAGCAATACTTTTTTATCTGAGCACATATTATTCATGGGTTCATAGATCCTTTGAACCAGAAATTCTTCCGATTCGCCATGCCTATTTACATACTGTGCGTCAGGAAGTTCCTGAGATATTTACTTATTCTGAGAAACAGATATTGCCAGAATACTCCCCATTTCCAAGCACCCACATACCTGAGGTAAGATTTAAGATGTAGCAATTCACTGGAATATGCATTTGGTTGAACTGCTTAGAAGTTCCTCAATTAAAAGGATGGAAGGAATGAGAAGAATGTGACAGGTGTGAGCGATTTGGTACTGTAAAGTCTTTGTGTAGAGGTCTGAAAGATTCCCTCAATTTCAGTGATCCCAATGAGCCATGTTTATAATATTTCCTACAAAAACCTACTCCTCCTACTTCCACACACCACCTTTGATTCCTCAGATGAACTTCTGCTCATTCAACAGCTACAACACTCTTGCTCCTTAAATGGAAAGGGATAAATCATTCTCTCCTCTGCATTTGTTTGACAATGGGTTTTAACCTGCCACAAAGGATTCTGGCTGAAATGTTCTCAATAGCAATATGGAGAATCTGATAGAAACTCATTGGCTGTGACATCAGTGTTTTTTCTAAAAAGCATATCACTTCATCAGGTCTGTAGAACATGCACTCATGCACCTTATTGAGCCTCTTCAGATCATGCCAACACACCAGAGTCTCAATATTTACTCTTCTGTTCAATCAAGAGAAGAAAAAGAATGGTTGGAAAAGTATCAGTTATAATTAGAATCCCACTCTAAAGAAAATATTCAGTAAAAAGCTGTGGTGTCAGTCAAATGTGTTTCCCCATGGACCTGGATTAGGTAAGAGGCAGTATTCCTGAACATGAAGCAGCTCTCAGGAATGCAGAGGTCATAGTGGTCTCATTAATATGCTGGCAAGTGTATTGAATTATCAAGTTCTACAAGATGACAATGCTCACCAGGGTCTAAAATTGATTCTTTTCCATTGTCATGTTTCAAAATTCAGGTTTAGCACCTATTGGAATTTCATTGTTGCCTTTCAGAGAGAATTGACATTCGAAGATTCACCTGCACTAGTGTTTGTGAGGGAGAAGCTTTCTGGGATACACTTCATTCTCTCTGTAAGGGTCATGGATTTCTGCATCTTAATGTTTTTCAACAAAACCAAATAATCAACTTGTATACAGAGAGATATAGAAAAAACAGAGCTACACATGGTCATTGATTATTCAGTTATTTTTTTGCATAATTGTAGACAGTTTTTGTTAAAGACTTGTATGAATTGGTACTGAATCTGTGAATTAACTTCTGCTTATAATATTCAGGAGCCACACTGTTTATGTAATGCATGAATTTCCTGTATCATTTGAGGTCGAGTTTCATCCTGTCCTTATCAGGCACTGGTTTCATCACTCAGGTTCACATTCTCTGAGGATCCTTGTGCCAGCCTCTGAGAAACTGACCTGTACTCTACAACTACAGCTGCTGGTTAAGGTGTCTTTGGAATTATGCCAGAGGGCCTTTGTTCAGACAGGCAATGGTCATGTCCAGAGAATTATACCTTAAATGAAGACACATTCTGAAGGTTCTTTTGTATCAAAGGGTGAGGGGAAGGGCCCCTTGGAAAATCATAGGAAAAAAATGTCTGAGTGCACCATAATTGTGAGGATTGGCAGAAGTCCTGTGATCTGGCTAGTGGATTGAGAATAGAATGTCACTCTTAGATTGCCAAAATATTTCTATCATTCTTCCATATTGATTAGTAATTAACTCCCTCCTCTCAACATTAGGATGCTCAGCCGCTTCTCACTTGTACTGAGAAATCCTGAGTCCACAGTTCTAGTTGTCTCCTGAAGGGGAATTTGTGGAAAGGTGTGGCATCACCCCAGAGTAGGTGTGATGTTTCCCAGTTCAAACTTACCAAACTCACCCAGCAACCTGGCATGATCCTCTGCTCTAAAACTTCATTGGCTATTATTTTCAGTGGTGGCTAAGGCCCTAGTCCAAATTTCATGACTCAGCAATATACCAGGTGGGTACAGATATGGAGAAGGGTCTTCTGAGGGCTGTACCCCTGTGGCCTCTGTTGTATTGGTGTCCCACATGTCTTCAGGCACCAATGCATCCCTGTGTCATTCACTATACCTGGTAGGGACCAATTGAATACAGTAGGGTCCCCAATTTCCTGAAAATTATGACGCCTGCTGCGGCCAAGTGAGCACATCACCCCCTCGAGGACATGGACTGTATGGCAGTCTGTTATGGTTAGGCATGGTCTAATATCATTGATTAATTCAGAAAGCTCAAAGCTGGAGGAGTCACACCATAAACACGGGCTGATTGTTCATCTCATGGCTAGGAGGTTAGGATCCCATTGTGGAAAACAAATGACCCCAGGGACTTGTCTGCTTTCTCTTCTCTCCTACCAGCACAGCTGGACCAGTCATTTTCTTGATGGTTTCTCATCCGCAGGGAGGACTGAAGAGTTTTCAGTTGCCATGGCAAGCATGGTGCCATTGTGCTGTCATATGGCCTTTCTGTGACTGCAGTAAGTGCAGGCAGCTAGAATGACAGCCAAGCCATTCATGGGGACCCAAGTTACCCAAACCCAGCAACAAGCCCTGGGTAAAAACATACCCTGCATTTTCATCCACAAGCCAAAACAATCTATGTCCTTCCAAGAAAAACTCCTGTATGCCATCCCCTTTTTCTCTGCATCCTCTAAATCTCCTCTTTTTTGCTTTAATGTCCTAGGAACACTAGTCAACAATTTATTTCTGCATGGGATCAAAATCAGGGTAGCAGCATTTTGCAAAGAAATGAAGGACTGACAGTTCAGAAACAGAACTTCTGGCAGAAACTCTCACTGTGAAGAATGTTGAGAGGAACTCCTGCAAGCATAACTACTGGATGTTTGATAATTGAATGAGGATAAATTATTCTCTAAGCAAATATTATTCATGGCTTCATAATCTGGTGAGCCATCACCTCTTCCCATTCCCTGTACATATTAACATACTGTGCCTCATGAATTGCTGAGAAATTTCCTATTCAGAGAAGCAGACATTGCCCCCAAAATCCCTCCTTTCCAGGCACCCACACACCTGAGGTAAAAAGGAAGATCCAGCACCTACATTGGGATATGCATTTGGACAGCTATCTAGAATTCCCACAATGAAAAATCCAGGATGTATTAAAAGAATGAGACAGGTGTGAACTGTTTGTGATTGTAAAGGCTTAGTGTTCAGGTGTGAAAGATTCCCTCAAATTTATTGGTCCAAAGAACAGAGTTTATAATATTTCCTAGAAATGCCTACTTCTCTAGCTGCCACATGACACCATGGTTCACTCAGGTAATTTTCTGCTGGTTTAGCAACTACGATACTCTTGGTCTTTAAAGGGACATGGATAAATCTTCTATCCTCATTATTTCCTAGATATCCCAATTTGACGAGCAAAATAGGATGCTGGCTGGATTGTTCTCAAAACAGATCTATAGAATTTGAGAGAAATTATTTGTCACTAACCTGGGTGGTTTTTCCTCAAGGCATATAAATTCCTCAGTTTTGCACAACATGCAGTCAAATGCCTTATGAGCTTCCTCAGATCATGCCAATTCTCCTGAGTCTCAATATTTCCTCCTCTGCTCAATCAAGTGAAAACACAATGGTTGGATAAGTATGAATTAACATTGGATTCCCATTCTAAAGAGAGTATTGAGTAAGAAGCTGTGGTTTCAGCCAGAAGTGCTTCCCCAGAGACCTGGATTGCAGAAGGGGCAGTGTTCCTGAAGATGAGACAGCTCTCAGGAATTCAGAGATCATAACAGTTTCATTAATATGTTGACAAGTGTATTGAATCATCAATTTTTGCAAGATGAAACATCTCATCAGGGTCTAAAATTGATTTGTAATTGCTTACATATTGTGCCTCATGAAGTTTGCAATGGTTCATAATTGTTTACATACTGTCCCTCATGATGTTGCTGACAAATTCCCTTATTCAGAGCAATGGGCATTGCCTCGACAATCCCACTTTTCCAAACACCCACATACTTGAGATTAAAAGCAAGGTCAAGCACCTCCTCTGGGGTAGGCATTTGCTCCAGCTCCTTAGAATTTCCTCAATGGAAAGGCTAGGGGGATTGAAAAGAATGAAAGAAGTGTGAGCAGTTTGTGATGTTAAAGACTTGGTGTTCAGGTGTGAAAGTTTCCCTCAATTTCTTAGGTCCCAAAGATCAGTCTATATTGTTTCCTACAAATGTCTACTTCTCCTAGTGCCAAAAGCCACCATGGTACACTCACTTAATTTTCTGCTGGTTGAGCAGCTGCCAAGCTCCTGTTCCTTAAAGGGAGAGGGATAAATCTCTCTCCTTATTTTTTAGACACTGGAATTTGACCAGCAACAAAGGATGCTGGCCGGATTTCTTGCAAAAGCAATCTACAGAATTTGATAGACATTATTTGCTCTTCCTTGGGTGGCTTTCTGCAAAGCATATCAATTTCTCATGTCTGCAGAACGTGCAGTTATGTACCTTTTTGAGCCTCTTCAGATCATGCAAATCCTCCTAAGCCTCAATATTTTCTCCTGTGTTCAATCAAGTGAAAACACAATGGGTGGATAAGTATCAATTAATATTGGAGTCCCATTCTAAAGAGATTATTCAGTAATAAGTTTTGGTGTCAGTCAAAAGTGCTTCCCCAAAGACCAGGATTGCTGAAGAGGCAGTGTTCCTGAACATGAGACAGCTCTCAGGAATGAACAGATCATGTTGGTTTCATTAAGATGCTGGCAAGTGTATGAAATCATCAAGTTCTACAAGATAAGAAAAGCTCACTAGGGTTTAAATTGATTCTTTTCCATTGTGGTTTTTCCACTTCAGGCTTAGTACATATTGGGATTTCATTGTTGTCTTTCCAAAAAATAAATGACATTCAAAGTTTCACCTGCAATAGCTTATGTGATAGAGAAGCTTTCTTTGGTGTAATTCATTCTCTGAAAGGACAGGGATTTCTGCATCTTAACTTTTTCCAACACAACCAAATAATCAACTTGAATACAGAGAGATGTAGACAAAACACAGTTGCAAATGGCCATGGAGTATTCACTTATTTGTGCTGTGCATTACTGTCGACAACATTTAATAAAGAGTTATATGAATTGGTGTGAATCCATGAATCTACTTCCACTGATATCTTTCAGGAGCTGCAGGGTTTATATAAAGCCTAAATTCCCTGTAGCATTTGAGATCCAGGTTCATTCTGTCCTCATCAGGCACTTGTTTCATCCATCAGTTTCACATTTATGGAGGATTCCTGTGCCACCATCTGGTCAACTGACTTGTAGTGTGCATCTGCAGCTGCTGGATAAAGTATCTTTGGAATTATGCCAGAGGGTCTTTGGTTAGGTATACAATAGACATGTCCAGAGAACTACACCTTAAATGAAGACACATTCTGAAAATTTCTTTGAATCAATTGTTGAGGGGAAGGTCCCCATGAAAAATCATAGGAAGAAAATGTCTGAGTGCACCATAATTGTGGGGAACAGCAGAGGTCCTTTGACCTGGCCAGTGAATTGAGAATAGAATGTCACTCCTAGAGTGCCAAAATATGTCTATCCTCCTTCCCAATTGATTAGTGATTAATTCCCTCCTCTTGACATTGGGAAGCACAGCAGCCCCTCACTTGTACTTAGAAATCCTAAGACTATGGTTCCAGCTGACTTGTTGGGCTCTTGGTGGAAATGTGCAGCATTACACCAGAGTTGATGTGTTGATTCCCAGTTCAAACTTCACCTAACACAACCAGCAAGTCAGCATGCTCCTCTGAACTGAAACATTGGTCATCATTTTGAGTGACTGGAAAGGCCCTAGTCCAGTTTCCAAAACATTAATGCTCCTGGTGCCTACAGATAAGGAGTAGATACTTCCTAGGGCCATGCCCCTGTGGCCTTTGCTAGGCTTGGTTTGCCACATGTCCTCAGACACCAGTGCATCTCTCCGTGGTCCTCTAAACCTGGTAAGAACCAATCGCCTGAAGTAAGGTCCCCGTGTCGAGAGAATCATGATGCCTGCTCCTGCCAAGTGAGCACATCGCCCTCTCCCAGACATGGACAGAATGACAACCTGTTAATATTCAGCAGGGTCCATTACCTTGGATGGATTCAGATGTCTCAAGTCAGAGGAGATGCATCCATAATGCACCCTGATTTCTCATTTGATAAGAGATTAGGATTGCTGTCACAAACAAAGGGCAACTGGGTCTTGCCTGCTTTCTCTTCCCTCCCACCAGAAGAGCTGGGACAGCCCTTTTCTTGATGGTTAATCTTAAGCAGACAGGTTGTGAAGTGGTTGTGGTTGCCATGGTGTCTGTGACACCATTGTGCTCGCATACGGATTTTCTGTGACTGCAGACTGTATATGCAGCACAGCTAGGGTGACAGACAAGCTTTTCATGGAGACCCATGTTGTACAAACACAGCCACAAACACTGGAATGAGAAGGAAATCATCTTTTCCTCCACAAGGTGCAACAAAGCACTCTCATCCAAAAGAAACTCGTGCATGCAAGCCCTTTCCACTCTGCATACTCTAGCTCTCCTCTCTTTTGCTCTCCTGTCCTAGTAGATCGGGTAATTAAATTTGGCATTTGGTCATGGAAGCGATTCAAGCGTGGCAGCATATTGTAGAGAATAGAGGGACTGATAGTTCAAAGAAAGGATGTTCTGAAATAGTTTCTCTGCAAGGAATGTTGAGAGGAATTCCTGCAAACATAACTACTGGACATTTGAAAACTGAATGGGCATAATTTTTTAACTGAGCATATATTATTCCTGGCTCCATAGATCCTGACAGCCATCACTTGTTCCCATTATGTAATCATGTTTACATTCTGTGCTTCAAGAAGTTGCTGAGAAATTCCCTTATTCAGAGCAATGGACATTGCCCAAGAGTCCACTTTTCCAAGCACCCACAGGACTGAGGTTAAAAGCAAGAACCAACACCTCCTCTGGGATATGCATTTGCTCCAGCTGCTTAGAGTTTCCTCAATGGAAAACCATGGGGAAAGAAAAGAATGAACCCAGTGTGAGCAGTTTGTGATTGTAAAGAACTTTATGTTTAGGTGCGAAAAGTTCCCTCAATTTCATTGGTCCCAAAAGTCAGAGTTTATAATATTTCATACAAATGCCTACATCTCCTAGTTCCACATGCCACCATTGTACATCCATGTCATTTTCTTCTGGTTGAGCAGCTGCCAAGCTCTTGCTCCTTAAAGTGAGTGGGATAAATCTCTCCCTACTCTTTTTTTACTAGACATTGAGATTTGACCAGCAACAAAGGATGATGGCCAATTGTTCTCAAAATGGATCTTAGAATTTGATAAACATGATTTCCTCTTCTTTGGGTGGTTTTCCACAAAGCATGTCAATTTCTCAGGTCTGCAGAACATGCAGTCATGAACGATATTGAGCCTCTTCAGATCATGCAAATCCTCCTGAGTCTCAATATTTCCTACTCTGTTCAATCAAGTGAAAACACGATGGTTGGATATGTATCAATTATCATTGGAATTCCATTCTAAGGAGAGCATTCAGTAAGAAGCTATGGTGTCAGCCAAAAATGCTTCCCCAAAGATGCGGATTGCAGAAGAAACAGTGTTCCTGAAGATGAGACAGCTCTCTGGAGTGCAGAGGTCATAATAGTTTCATTAATATGCTGGTAAGTGTATTGATTCATCAAGTTCTACAAGATGAAAAGGCTTACCAGGGTCTAAAATTGACTATTTTCCATTTTCTTGTTTCCAGTTAAGGCTTAGCACATCTTAGAATTTCATTGTTGCCTCTCCAAAAAAAATAGCATTCAAAGTTTCAACTTCACTAGAGTATGTGAGGGAGGAGCTCTCTTGGGTGCACTAAAATCTCTCTGAAAATTATGTGGATTTCTGCATCTTAACTTTTTCCAACACAACCGATTAGTCAACTTGACTGCAGAGATATGTAGATAATACACAGCTGCAAATGGTCATGGATCATTCAGTTATTTGTGCCATGCATCAATATAGACAGCATTTGTCAATATTTATGGGAATTGGTGCATATCCATGAATCTATTTCCATCAATATCATTCAGGATTCACATGGTTTACATAAAGCCTGAATTCACTGTACCACTTGACATTCAGGTTCATCCTGTCCTCGTCCGGCACTTGGTTCATCCCTCAGTTTCACATTCCTGGAGTATCCTTGTGCCAGTATATGGGAAACTGAACTGTAGTCCACATCTACACCTGCTGGTTAAGGTGACTTTGGAATTATGGCAGAGCACCTTGGTTTATTTAGGCAATATAGAGAATTACACCTTAAATTAAGACACATTCTGAAGTTTTGCTGCATCAAATGTTGAGTGGAAGGACCCTTTGGAAAATAATAGGAAAAGACTGTATGAGTTCACCATTATTGTGAGGAACAGCAGATGTCGTGTGACCTGGCCAGTGGATTTAATCTAGAATGTCACTCTTAGATTGCCAAAAAATTACTATCCTCCTTCCCAATTGATTATTGATTAACTCCCTCCTCCTGACATTGGGAAGCTGAGCTTCTCCTCTCTTGTAATTTGAAATCCTAAGTCAATGGTTCCAGCTGACTCCTGTTGGGCTCATTGTGGAAACATGCAAAATCACACCAGAGTTGGTGTGATGATTCCCAATTCATACTTCACCTAACCCAACCAGCAACCTGACAGGCTCCTGAGTTGCAATATTTCCTCCTCTGTTCAATCAATGAAAATTCAATAGTTGGATAAATATCGATTGTCATTGGAATCCCACTCGAAAGCAAGCATTTAGTAAGAAACTGTGGTGTCAGGCAAAAATGCTTCCACAAGAACCTGGATTGCTGAAGAGGCAGTGTTCCTAAAGATGAGATAGCTCTCAGGAAGCCAGAGATCAGAGTGGATTCATTTACATGCAAGCAAATGTATTATCAAGTTCTACAAGATAGGAAAGCTCACCAGGATCTAAAATTGATTGTTTTCCACTGTCTTGTTTCCAGTTCAGGCTTAATACATACTGGGATATCATTGTTACCTTTCCAAAAAAGTATGACATTCAAAGTTTTACCTTCACTAGTGTATGTGAGGGAGGAGGCTTCTTGGGGGCACCTCAATCTCTCTGAAAACTAAATGGATTTCTGCATCTTAACTTCTTCCAACACAACCAAATAATCAACTTGAATACAGAGAGGTGTAGACAAAACAAAGATGCAAATGGCCATGGATAATTCAGTTATTTGTGCTGTGCATTTCTGTATATAACATTTGGTAAGATTTATATGAATTGGTGTGTATCCATGACATCTATTTCCACTGATGTCATTCAGGATCAAAGGGTTTATGTAAAGCCTGAATTCCCTATACCACTCGAGGTACAGGTTCATTCTGTCCTCATTTGACACTTGGTTCATCCCTCAGTTTCACATACTTGGAGGATCCCTGTGCCAGCATCTGGGAAACTTACCTGTAGTCTGCATCTACATCTGTTGGTTAAGGTGTCTTTGGAATTATGGAAGACCACATTGGGTTAGATAGGCAATAGTCAGGTCCAGAAAATTTCACCTTGAATGAAGGCACTCTCTAAAGGTTTCTTTGCATCTGATGTTGAGTGGATGGCCCACTTGGAAAATCATAGGAAGATAATGTCTGTGTTCATCATAATTGTGAGGAACAGCAGAAGTTGTGTGACCTGGCCAGTGGATTGAGCATAGAATGTCACTCCTAGAGTGCCAAAACATTTCTATCCTCCTTCCCAATTGATTAGTGATTAACTCCCTCCTCTTGACATTGGGAAGCTCAGGAGCTCCTCACTTGTTCTTAGAAATTCTAAGCCCATGGTTCCAGATGACTCCTGTTGGTCTCTTCATAGAAATATGTGGCATCACCCCAGAGGTAGGGTGATGATTTGCAGTTCATATGTCACCTTACCCACCCACCAACCTGGCATGCTCCTCTGTTCTGAAATGTCATTGGCAATCATTTTGAGTGGCTCTTAGAGCCCTACTACATTTTCTGACACAGCAATGTACCCAGTGAGTGTAGATAAGGAGTATGTTCTTCCTAGTGCCATGCCCCTCTGGCCTCTGCTAGGCTTTGTTTCCCACTTGTGGTCAGACACCAATGCATCTCTCCCTGGTCCACTAAACCTGGGGGATTAAATGCCTGAAGTAGGGTTTCAATTTCCAGAGAATCATGATGCCTGCTCCAACCAAGTGAGCATATTGCCCTCTCTAGGACATGGACGCTATGACAGCCTGTTAGGGTTCGGTAGGGTCCTTTATATTGGTTGCATTCAGATGACTCAAGCAAGAGGACATGCACCCACAAAGAACCCTGATTATTCTTCTCATGGGCAAAGAGGTTAGAAACACTGTTTCAAAGAAATGGTGACTGGGAATAGCCTGATTTCCGTTCCCTTCCACCAGCAGACCTGGGCCAGCACTTTTCATGATGGTTAATCTTAAGCAGACAGGTTGTGAAGTTATTGTGGTTGCAATGTCATCTGTGAGGTCGTTTTACTCTCATACGGATTTTCTGTGACTGCAGACGGTATATGCAGCCTCGCTATGATGACAGACAAGCCATTCATGGAAACTCATGTTGTAGAAAGGCAGCCACAATCTTTGGGATGAGAAAAAAACATAAATTTTTCTCCACAAGCCACAACAATGCACTCCCATCAGAAAGAAACTCAGACATGCAAGCCATTCCATTCTGCATACTGTAGCTCTCTTCTCTTTTGCTCTCCTGTCCAAGTAGAACTGGTAAATCATTTAGGCATTTTGAAGTGGAAGTAAAACTAGGGCAGCAGCATTTTGTAGAGAATTGAAGGACTGACAGTTCAAAGAAATGACTTTCTGCAAATACTTTCTCCAGAGGAATGTTGAGATGATTTCCTGCAAACAGAACTACTGGACTTTTGAAAACTGAATGGGCATAGTTTTCAACTGAGCAAATATTATTCCTGGCTTCGTAGATCCTGTAAGTCATCACCTCTTCCCATTCCCTAATCATGTTTACATACTATGCCTCATGAAAGTGCTGATAAAATCCCTTTTTCAGAGCAACAGACATTGCCCCGACAATCCCATTTTTCCAAACACCCACATGCTGGAGGACAAAGCAAGTAACAGCATCTCCACTGGGACATGACTTTGCTCCAGCTGCTCAGAATTTCCTCAATTAAAATGCCAGGGGGTATGTAGAGAATGAGACAGGTGTGATTAGTTTGTGATTGTAAAGTCTTGGTTTCTTACGTGAAGGATTCCTTCAATTTCCTTGGTCCCAAAGATCAGACTTTATAATATTTCCTACAAATGACTACTCCTTCTGCCACACAACACCCTGGTTTCCTCATGTCATTTTCTGCTGGTTGAGCAGCTGCAAAACTCTTGTTCCTTAAAGGGAGAGGGATAAATCTCTCTCTCTTCTTTTTTACTAGATATTGTGATTTGACCATCAACAAAGAATGATGGCCAGATTGTTCTCAAAAGCAGTCTACAGAATTTGATAAACTTGATTTGCTGCACCTTGGGTGGTTTCCTTCAAAGCATATCAATTTCTTAGGTCTGCAGAACATGCAGTAATGTGCCTTATTGAGCCTCTTCAGATCATGCCAATCCACCTGAGTCTCAATATTTTCTCCTCTGTTCAAACAAGTGAATACACAATGGTTGGATAAGTATCAATTAATTTTGGAATCCCATTCTAAAGAGAGTATTCAGTAAGAAGCCGTGGTGTCAGCCAAAAGTGTTTCTCCAAAGACCTGGATTGCTGAAGAGGCAGTGTGCCTGAAGATTGAGACAGCACTCAAGAGTGCAGAGGTCATAACGATTTCATTAACATGCTGGTAAGTGTATTGAGTCATCAAGTTCTACAAGATGAGAAGTTTCACCAGCATCTGAAATTGATTGTTTTCCATTGTCTTGTTTCCAAATAAGGCTAAGCATATCTTAGGATTTCATTGTTGCCTTTCCAAAAAAAAAAATGACATTCAAAGTTTCACCTTCACTAGGGTATGTGAGGGAGGAGCTATCTTGAGTGCACTCCATTCTCTCTGAAAATTACATGGTTTTCTGCATCTTAACTTTTTTCAACACAACCAAATTTTCAACTTGACTACAGAGATACATAGATATAACACAGCTGCAAATGGCCATGGTTCATCCAGTTGCTTATGCTGTGCATTACTGTAGACAGCATTTTTTGAGCTATATGAATTAGTGCATACGCATGATATCTGCTTCCACTGATGTCATTCAGGATCAAAGGGTTTATATAAAGCCTGAATTCACTGTACCACTGGAGACCCAGGTTCATCCTGTCCCCATCTGGCACTTGGTTCATGCCACTGTTTCACATTCTTGGAGGATCCCTGTGCCAGCCTATGGGAAACTCAACTGTAGTCTGCATCTATACCTGCTGGTTAAGGTGTCCTTGGAATTGTCAGAGTGCCTTGGATTAGTTAGGCAATAGTCAGGTCCAGAGAATTACAACTTAGATGAAGTCACAAACTGAAGGTTTGTTTGCATCAAATGTTGAGTGGAAGGGTCCCTTGGAAAATCATAGGAAGTGAATGTCTGTGTTCAACTTTGTTGGGAGGAACAGCAGAGGTCCTGTGACTTAGCCAGTGAAATGAGCATAGAATGTCACTCCTAGTTTGCCAAAAAAAATTCTATCATCTTTCCCAATTGGTTATTGATTAACTCCCTCCTCTTGACTTTGGGAAGCTCAGCAGCTCCTCACTTGTACTTAGAAATCCTAAATCCATGGTTCCAGCTGACTCCTGTTGGGGCATTGGTGGAACGGTGTGGAATCACAACAGAGTTTGTGTGATGATTCCCAATTCATACTTCACCTAACCCAACCAGCAACCCGACATGCTCCTCTGAACAGAAACATCATTGGCCATCATTTTGAATGGCTGCTAAGGCCCAAGTTCAGCTTCCCACACAGCAATGTATGGGTGAGTGCAGATAAGGAGTAGGTTCTTCCTGGGGCCTTGACCCTGTGGCCTCTGCTACTCTTGGTTTCCCACATGTCATCAGACACCAAGGTATCTCTTTGCTTCACCAAACCTGGTAGGGACCAATTGTCTGAAGAAGTGTCCCCATGTCCAGAAAATCATGATGCCTGCTCCTTGCAAGTGAGCACATTGCCCTCTCCAGGACATGGAGGGTATGACAGCCTGTTCCAGGTCAGCAGGGTCCCTTATCTTGGATGAATTCAGATATCTCAGATCAGAATAGATGCACCAACAATGCCCCCTGATTCCTCTTCTCACTTGCCTAGAGGTTATGATCACTGTCACAATGAAAAGACACCTGGGACTTTGTTGCTTCCCTTCCCTCCCACCACCAGAGCTGGGCCAGCCCTTTTCATGATGGTTAATCTCAAGCAGACAGGTTATGAAGTGTTTGTGGCTGCCATGACGTCCATTATGCCATTGTGCTCTCAAATGGGGTGACTGCAGACGGCATATGCAGCAAACCTAGGATGACAGACAAGCTTTTCATGGAGACCCATGTTGTACAAACACAGCTGCAAACACTGGATTGAGAAAAAAATGCATTCTCCTCCACAAGTAACAATGTGCTCCCATCCACGATAAACACGTGCATGCAGGCCCCTTCCACTCTGCATAATAGATCTTTCCTCCTTTTTGCTCTTCTGTCCCAGTAGAACTGGTAAATCAATTTGTCATTTTGACTTGAAAGCAAATCAAAGAAGCAGTATTTTGTAGAGAATAGAGGGACTGTCATTTCAAAGAAACGACTTTCTGCAATAGTTTCTCTGCAAGGAATGTTGAGAGGAATTCCTGCAAACATAACTACTGGACATATGAGAACTGAATGGGCATTATTTTTTAACTGAGCAAATATTATTCCTGACTCCATAGATTCTGTGAGCCATCACTTGTTCCCATTCCCTAATTATGTTTACATAGTGTACTTCATGAAGGTGCTGAGAAATTCCCTTTTTCATAACAATGAACATTGCCCCGACAGTCCCACTTTTCCAAGCACCCACATGCTTGAGGCTAAAAGCAAGACCCAGCAACACCACAGGGATAAGCATTTGCTCCAGGTGCTTAGAATTTCCTCAGTGAAAAGCCAGGGGGAAAGAAAAGAATGAAAGAAATGTAAGCAGTTTGTGACTGTAAAGAACTTTATGTTCAGGTATGAAAATTTCCCTCAATTTCATTGGTCTCAATGATCAAAGTTTATAATACTTCCTACAAAGGACTACTTCTCCTTCTACCACACTTCACCTTAGTTCCTCACATCATTTTCTACTGGTTCAACAACTGCAAACCTCTTGTTCATTAAAGGGAGAGGGATAAATTTCTCTCCTCTTTATTTCCTACACATTGGGATTTGACCAGTACAAAGGAAGGTGGCTGGATTGTTCTCAATAGTAATTTACAAAATTTGATAGAAATTAGTTGCTCTGCCTTGGGTGGTTTTTCCTCAAAGCATATCAATTTCTCAGGTCTTCAGAACATTCAGTCATGTACGTTATTGAGCCTCTTCAAATCATGCAAATTCTCCTGAGTCTCAATAGTTCCTCCTCTGTTCAATTAAGTGAAAATACAATGGTTGGATAAGTATCAATTATCATCAGAATCCCACTCAAAAGAGAGTATTCAGTAAAAAGCTGTGGTGTCAGACACAAGTTCTTCCAGAAAACCTGGATTGCTGAATAGACAGTGTTCCTGAAGATTGAGATAGCTCTCAGGAGTCCAGAGGTCATAGCGGTTTCATTAATATGCTGGCAAGTGTATTGAATCATCAAGTTCTTCAAGATGAAAAAGCTCAACAAGGTTTAAAATTGATTGTTTTCAATTTCCAGTTTCCAGGTCAGGCTTAGCACATATAGGGATTTCATTGTTGCCTTTCCAAAAAAAAATGACATTCAAAGTTTACCTTCACTAGGATATGTGAGAGAGGAGCTCTCTTGGGCACACTACAATCTCTCTGAAAATTAAATGGATTTCTGCATCTTAACTTTTACAACACATCCAAATAATCAAATTGGATACAGAGATTTGTAGACAAAACACAGCTGCAAATGACCATGGATCCTTCAGTTATTTGAACTGTGCATTATTGTATATAGCATTTTTTAAAGAGTTACATGAATTTGTGTGAATCCATTAATCTACTTCCACTGATGTTATTCAGGAGCCATAGGGTTTATGTAAAGCCTGAATTCCCTGGACCACTCGAGGTCCAGGTTTATCCTGTCCTCATCAGAACTTGTTTCATTCCTCAGTTTCACATTCTTGGAGGATCCCTTTGCCAGCGTCTGGGGAAATGACCTGTATTCTGCATGTACATCTGCTCGTTAAGATGCCATTGGAATTATGTCAGAGCACCTTAGTTTAGATAGGCAATAGTCAGGTCCAGAAATTTACACCTTGAATGAGGCACATTCTGAAGGTTTCTTTGCATCCAATATTGATTGGACAGGTCACTTGGAAAATCATAGGAAGAAAATGTGTGAGTGCACCATAATTGTGGGGAACAGAAGAGGTCTTGTTAACTGGTCAGTAGATTGAGCATAGAATGTCACTCCTAGAGTGCCACAACATTTCTATCCTCCTTCCCAATTGATTAGTGATTAACTCCCTCCTCTTGACATTGGAAAGCTCAGCAGCTCCTCACTTGTACTTAGAAATCCTAAGTCCATGGTTCCAGCTGACTCCTGTTGGGGCATTGGTGGAGAGGTGCTACATCACAACAGAGTTGGTGTGATGATTCCCAGTTAATATTTCACCAAATGCACCCAGGAACCTCACATGCTCCTCTGATCTTAAATGTCATTGGCCATCATTTTGAGTGGCTGTTAAGTCCCAAGTCCAGTTTCCAACACAGCAATGTACTGGGTGAGTGCAGATAAGGGGTGGGTTCTTCCTAGGGCCATGCCCCGTGGCCTCTGCTAGGCAAGGTTTCACACATGTCCTCAGACACCAATGCATCTCTCCCTCATCCACTATAACTGGTAGGGACCAATTGCCTGAAGTAGTGTCGCCATGTCCAGAAAACCATGATGACTTTTAAGACCGAGTGAGCACATTGCCCTCTCCAGGACATGAATGGTGTGACCACCTGTTAGAATTCAGCAGGGACCCTTATTCTGGATGGATTCAGTAGTCTCAAGACAAAAAAGATGCTTCCACAATGCACCCTGATTACTCTTCTCATTTGCTAAGTTAGGATCATTTTCCCAAACAAAGGACGTTTGGGATTGCCTGCTTCCTCTTGCCTTGCAACAGCATAGCTGCCTTTTCATGATGGTTAATATTAAGCAGGCAGATTGTGAAGTGTTTGCAGTTGCCTTGGCATCCGTTACTCCATTATGCTCTCACATGCATTTTTTGTAACTGCAGACAGTATATGCAGCACAGCTAGGAAGACAGACAATGCTTTCATTCAGACCCATGTTGTACAAACACAGCCACAAACACTGGAATGAGAAAAATACAGCTTTTTCCTCCACAAGCCAAAACAAAGTAGTTCCATTCAAAAGAAACTCGTGAATGCAAGCCCCTTCCACTCTGCATACTGTAGCCCTCCTCTCTTTTGCTCTCCTGTCCCAGTAGAACTGGTAAATTGTTTAGGCATTTTGACATGGAAGCAAAACAATGGTAGCAGTATTTTGTAGAGAATTGAAATACTGACAGCTCAAAGAAACATCTTTCTCTAAATATTTTCTCTGCAAGGAAAGTTGAGAGGAATTCTGATTATGCAAAAATATGCAAAAATTTTGCAAAATATGCAAAAATATGCAAAAGTTATGCAAAAATAACTACTGAATATTTGAAAAGTGAATAGGAATAATGTTTTAACTGAGCAAGTATTATTCCTGGCTCCATAGATCCTGTGAGCCATCATGTGTTTTGATTATCTAATCATGTTTACATTCTGTGCCTCATGAAGTTGCTGAGAAATTCCCTTACTCAGAGCAATGGACATTGCCCCAAGAGTCCCACTTTTCCAAGCACCCACATGACTGAGGTTAAAAGCAAGATCCAGTACCTCCACTGGGATATGCTTTTATTCCAGCTTCTTAGAGTTTCCCCAATTGAAAGTCCATGGGGAATGAAAAAGATGAGGCAGTTTTGAGCAGTATTTGATTGTAAAGAATTGGTGTTCAGGTGTGAAAAGTTCCCTCAATTTCATTGTTCCCAAAGATCAGAGTTTATAGTATTCCCTACAAATGCCTACTTCTCCTAGTGCCACATGCAACAATTGTACACTGACATCATTTGCTGCTGATTGAGTAGCTGCCAAGCTCTTGTTCCTTAAAGGGAGAGGGATAAATCTCTCTCTACTCTTGTTTCTGTAGACATTTGGATTTGACCAGGAACAAAAGATAGTGGCCATATTGTTGCAAAAGTGATCTACAGAATTTGATAGAAATTAGTTGCTCTGCCTTGGCTTATTTTCTGCAAAGCATATCAATTGCTCAGGTCAGCAGAACAAGTAGTCATGCACTTTATTGAACCTCTTCAGAATATGCCAATCCTCCTGAGTCTCAATTTTCCTCCTCTGTTAATTCAAGTGATAACACAATGGTTGGATAAACATTGTGTTTCAATTATCATTGGAATCCCATTCTAAAGAGAGCATTCAGTAAGAAGTGGTGGTGTCAGCCAAAAGGCTTCCCCAAAGACCTGGAATGCTGAAGAGGCAGTGTTCCTGAAGTTGAGACAGCTCTCTGGAGCGCAGAGATCGCAACAGTTCCATTAATGTGCTGGTAAGTATATGGAGTCATGATGTTCTACAAAATGAAAAGGCTCACCAGGGTCTAAAATGGACTTTTTTTAGATTGTCATGTTTCCAATTAAGGTTTAGCACATATTGGGATTTCATTGTTGCCTTTCCAAAAAAATGACATTCAAATTTCACTAGGGTATGTGAGAGAGGAGCTTTCTTGGATGCACTCCAATCTCTCTGTAAATTATGTGGATTTCTGCATCTTAACTTTTTCCAATGCAACCAAATAGTCAACTAGAATACAGAGATATGTAGACATAACACAGCTTCAAATGACCATGGGTCACTCAGTTATTTGTGCTGTGCATTACTGTAGACAGCTTTTGTTAAAAGTTATATGAATTGGTGCACATCCGTGAATCTACTTCTGCTGATGTCATTCAGGAGTCACAGGGTTAATGTAAAGCCTGAATTCTATGTACCACTCAAGGTCCAGAATCATCCTGTCCTCATCAGGAACACTGTTCATCCCTCAGTTTCACATTCTTGGAGGATCCCTGTGCCAGTGTATGGGAAACTGATCTGTAGTTGGCATCTACACCTGCTGGTTAAGGTGCCTTTGGAATTATAGCAGAGCACCTTGGTTTAGTTGGGCGATAGTCAGGTACAGAGAATTACACCTTAAATGAAGACACATTCTGAAGGTTTGTTTGCATCAAATGTTGAGTGGAAGGGCCCTTGGAAAATCATAG
This sequence comes from Glaucomys volans, assembly GCA_020662805.1. Lineage (NCBI taxonomy): Eukaryota > Metazoa > Chordata > Mammalia > Rodentia > Sciuridae > Glaucomys > Glaucomys volans. The sequence continues at coordinate 37,915 of JAJEJO010004115.1, forward strand.
GAAGAGAATGTCTGAGTTCACCTTTATTGTGAGGAACAGCAGAGGTCGCATGACCTGGTCAGTGGATTGAGAGTAGAATGTCACTCCAAGATTGCCAAAAAATTTCTATCATCCTTCCCAATTGATTATTGATTAACTCTCTCCTCTTGACTTTGGGATGCTCAGCAGTTCCTCACCTGTATTTAGAAATCCTAAGTCCATGGTTCCAACTGACTTCTGTTAGGGTATTGGTGGAAAAGTGGGGAATCACAGCAGAATTTGTGTGATGATTCCCAATTCATACTTCACCTAACCCAACCAGCAACCCTGCATGCTCCTCTGAACAGAAACATCATTGGCTCTCATGTTGAGTGCCTGTTAAGGACCAAGTCCAGTTCCCAACACAGCATGGACCGGGTGAGTGCAGGTAAGGAGTAGGTTCTTCCTAAGTCCATGCCCCTGTGGCCTCTGCTAGGCTTTGTTTCCCACAAGTTGTCAGAAGCCAATGCTTCTCTCCCTTGTCCACTAAATCTGACAGGGCCCAATTGCCTGAAGTAGGGTCCCTTGACCAGAAAATCTGATGCCTGCCCTGGCCAAGTGAGCACATTGCCCTCTCCAGGACATGGATGGTATGACAGTCTGTTAGGTTTCAGCAGGGTCCCCTATGTTGGATGGATTCAGATGTCTTAAGCCAGAGGAGATTCACCCTCAACCCACCCGGATTCCTCTTCTCATGGGCTCAGAGGTTAGGTTCACTGCCGCAAACAAGAGATGCCTGGGACTTGCCTGCTTCCTCTTTTCTCCCACCAGCGCAGCTGTGTCATCCCATTTCTTGATGGCAAATTTTAAGCAGACATGTTGTGATTTGGTTGTGGTTGCCATGGCATTCTTGACGCTATTGTGCTCTCATATGCACTTTCTGTGACTGCAGACCGCCTATGCAGCACAGTTAGGATGACAGACAAGATGTTCTTGGAGATCCATGTTATACAAATGCAGCCAAAATCATTGGGATGAGACAAAGCCTGCATTTTACTCCACAAGCCACAACAATGCACTCCCATCCAAAAGAAACTCGTGGATGCAAGCCCCTTCCACTCTGCATACTGTACATCGCCTCTCTTTGTCTCCTGACCCAGTAGAAATGACAAATCTTTTAGGCATTTCAACACAGAAGAAAAAGAAGGGTAGCAGCAATTTGTAAAGAATTGAAGGTCTGACAGTCCCAAGAAATGACTTTTTGAAAACCGTTTCTCTGCAATGAATGTTGAGAGCAATTCCCGTAAACATAACTATTGGACATTTGAGAACAGAATGGGCATAATTTTTTAACTGCCAATTATTTTTTCTGGCTTCATAGATCCTGTGATTCATCACCTCTTCACATTCCCTAATTATATTTACATTCTGTGCCTCATGAAGGTGCAGAGAAATTCCCTTATTCAGAGCAACGACCACTGCACCAACAATCCCACTTTTCCAAGCACCCATGTACCTGAGATTAAAAGCAAGATCCAACACCTCCACTGGAAATGCTTTTCCTCCAGCTGATTAGAATTTTCACTATTAAAAGACCAGGGGTAATGAAAAGAATGAGACAGATGTGAGCAGTTTGTGATTGTAAAGAGTTGGTGTTCAGGTGTGAAAGATTCCCTCAATTTCATTGGGCACAACGATCAGACTTTATAATATTTCCTACAAATTCCTATGTCCCCTACTGCCACATGCCACCATGGTTCCCTCACATAACTCTCTTCTTGTTGAGCAGCTGTAAAACTCTTGTTCCTTAAAGGGAGAGAGATAAATATCTCTGTCCTCTTTAATTCCTAGACATTGGGATTTGACCAGGAACAAAGGATACTGGCCATATCGTTTGCAAAAGCAATTTACAGAATTTGATAGAGATTATTTGCTCTGCCTTGGATGGTTATTCCTCAAAACGTATCAATTTCTCAGTGCTGCAGAACATGCAGTTATTTACCTTACAGATCCTCTTCAGATCATGCCTATCCTCCTGTGTCTCAATATTTTCTCCTCTGTTCAATCAAGTGAAAGCACAATGGTTGGATAATTTTCAATTATTTTTGGAATCCCATTCTAAAGAGAGAATTCAGTAAGAATCTGTGGTGTCAGCCAAATATGCTTTCCTGAAGACCTGAATTGGTGAAGAGGCACTGCTTCTGAGGATGAGACAGCTCTCAGGAATGCAGAGGTCATAATGGTTTCATTAATGTGCTGGCAAGTGTATTGAATCATCAAGTTCTACAAGATGAAAAAGCTCACCAGGGTTTAAAATTGATTCTTCTCCATTGTCTTGTTTCCCAGTTCAGGCTTAGCACATATTGCGATTTCATTGTTGCCTTTCTAAAAAAAAAAAAAAAAAAAAAAAGTTATTCAAAGGTTTCCCTGCACTACAGTATGTGAGGAGAAGCTTTCTGTGTTGCACTTCATTCTCTGAAAAGGACTTGAATTTCTGGATCGTAACTTTTTTCAACACAATCAAATAATCAACTTGAATACAGAGAGATATAGACAAAATACAGCTGCAAAAGACAATAGATTATTCAGTTATTTGTGTTGTGCATTACTGTAGACAGCATTCATTTAAGAGTTATATGAGTTGGCATGAATCCATGAATCTACTTCCACTGATGTCATTCAGGAGCCACAGGGATTACATAAAGCCTGAATTCCCTGTAACACTCAAGGCCCAGGTTCATCTTGTCCTCATCAGGCACCTGTTTCATCCCTCATCTTCACACACTTGAAGAATCCCTGTGCCAGCCTCTGGGAAACTGACCTGTAGTCTCCATCTACAGCTGCTGGTTAAGGTGTCTTTGGAATTAGGCCAGAAGTCCTATGTTTAGATAGGCAATCATCAGATCCAGAGAATTACACCTTAAATAAAGACACATTCTGAAGGTTTGTTTTCATCAAATTTTGAGTAGAAGGGCCCCTTGGAAAATCATAGGAAGAAAATGTGTGAGTGCACCATAATTGTGAGGAACAGCAGAGATCATGTGACTTGGCCATTGGATTTAGCATAGAATGTCACTCCTAGAGTGCCAAAATTTTCTATCCTCCATCACAATTTATTATTGACTAACTCCCTCCTCTTGACATTGGGAAGCTCAGAAGCTCCTCACTTGTACTTAGAAATCCTAAGTCTATGGTTCCAGCTGACTCCTGTTGGGGCATTGGTGGAAAGGTGTGACATCACACTCAAGTTGGTGTGACAATTCCTAGTTCATCCTTCACCTAACCCACCCAGCAACTTAGCATGCTCTTCTGATCTTCAATGTCTTTGGCCATCATTTCAAATGGCTGTTAAGGCCCTAGACCAGTTTCTGACATAGCAATGTACCCAGTGAGTGCAGATAAGAAATAGGGCCTTCCTAGGTCCACACCTCTGTGGCTTCTGTTGGCTTGGTGTCCCACATTTCCTCAGACACCAAGGCATCTCTCTCTGGTCCACTAAACCTGGTAAGGACCAACTGGCTGTAGTGTGGTCCCCATGTCCAGAAAATCTTGATGCCCGCTCTGGCCAAGTGAGCACATTTTCCTCTCCAGGACATGGAGGGTATGACAGCCTATTAGGTTTCAGTAGGGTCCCTTATCTTTTATGGATTCAGATGTCTCAAGTCAGAGGAGATGTACCCACAATGCACCCTGATCTCTCTTCTCATGGGCTAAAATATTAGGTCCACTTTGACAAACAAAAGATGCCTGGGACTTGTCTGTTTCCTCTTCTCTCCCACCAGCACAACTGGACCAGCCCTTTCCTTGATGGTTAATCTTAAGCACACAGGTTGTGGAGGGGTTGCAGTTGTCATTGCATGTGATGCCATTGTGCTCTTATATGGGCTTTCTGTGACAGTAGAGTGTATATGCAGCATAGCTAGGATGGCAGAAAACCCTTTCATGGAGACCCATGTTGTCCAATTGCAGCCACAATCATTAGGATGAGAGAAGCCAGCATTTTCCTCCACAAGCCACAACAATGCACTCCCACCCGACAGAAATTCGTGCATGCAAGCCCAGTCCACCCTGAATACTTTAACTGTCCTCTATTCTGCTCTCCTGCCCAAGTAGCCCTGGTAAATCATTTAGGCATTTCTACATGGAATAAAACAAGTGTAGCAGCATTTTGTAGAGAATTGAAGGACTGACAGTTCAAGGAAATGACTTTCTGCAAATAGTTTCTCTGCAAGGAATTTTGAGAAGAATTTCTGCAAACAACTACTGGACATGTGAGAACTGAGTGGACATAATTCTTTAACAGAGAAAATATTATTCCTGCCTTCATAGATCTGTGAGCCCTCACCTCTTCACATTCCCTAATCATGTTTACAGTCTGTGCCTCATAATGTTGTTGAGAAATTCCCTATTTCAGAACAATAAACATTGCCCTGACAATCCCACTTTTTTGAAGCATGCACATACCTGAGATTAAATGCAAGATACAACATCTCCACTGGGATACGCATTTGCTCCAGCTGCCTAGGGTTTCCTCAATTAAAAGTGCAGGAGGAATGTAGAGAATGAGACAGGTGTGAGCAGTTTGTGATTGTAAAGACTTGGTGTTCAGGTGTGAAAGTTTCCCTCACTGGGTCTCATTGGTAACAAAGATCAGAGCATATAATATTTCCTGCAAATCCCTACTTCCCCTAGTGCCACACACCACAATGGCTCCCTCAGGTAATTTTCTCCTGGTTGAGGAGTTACAAAACTCTTGATCCATTGAAGGTGAGGGATCAATCTTTCTCTCCTCTTTATTTCTTAGACATTGGGATTTGACCAGCAACAACGGATGCTGGCCTGATTGTTCTCAAATGTGATCTACAGAATTCGGTAGAAATTTTTTGTCTCTGCCTGGGTTGGTTTTTCCTCAAAGCATATCAAATATTTTTGTCTGCAGAACATGTAGTCATCTAACCTATTGAGGCTCTTCAGATCATGGCAACATTCCAGAATCTCTATATTTCCTCCTCTGTTCAATCAAATTAAAATACAATGGTATCAACTTTCTTAGGAATCCCATTCTAAAGAGAGTATTCAGTAAGATGCTCTGGTGTAAGTCAAAAGTGTATCCCCAAATTTCTCAATTGCTAAAATGGAGTATTCCTGAAGATGAGGCAACACTCAGGAAGGGAGAGGTCATAATGGTTTCATTAATATGCTGGCAAGTGTATTGAATCATCAAGTTCTACAAGATGAAAAATCTCAACAGGGTCTAAAATTGATTCTTTTCCATTGTCATGTTTCCAAGTTCAGATTTATTACATATTGGGATTTCATTGTTGCCTTTCACAAAGAATTGACATTCAAAACTTCTTCTTCACTAGGGTTTGTGAGGGAGAAGCTTTCCTGGGTGCATTTCATTCTCTCTGAAAAGAAAGTGGACTTCTGCATTTAACTTTTTCCAACATAGCCAAATTTCCAACTTGAATACAGAGTGATGTGTCCAAAATACAGGTGCACATGTCCCTTGAATATTCAATTATTTGTGCATTGCATTTTTGAAGACAGTATTTGTTAAAGGCTTGTAGGTTTTGTAAGGAGATTCTGATCTCCCCAATGCTGAGAGGAGAGAGTTAATCACTAATCATTTAGCATGGAGTCTTGCATTTTTTTGGCAATAGAGGAGAGATATTGTTAGCTCACACAACCAGCCAGCTCCCACCACCTCTTCTGTTGCCTTACAATTAAGGTGCATTCAGACATTGTCTTGCTATGATTTTCCATGTTCCCCTCCACTCACCCTTTGATGCAGAAACACCTTCATAATATGATTTCACTTAAGGAGTAATTCTCTTAAAATACTATCACCTGTCTGAGAAAAGGACCTGTGGCACATTTCCATGGACACTTTAACCAGTATCTGGAAGATGCCCAGTACATGACAGTGTAACAGACCTTGGCAAAAACCATCTTCCAAGAACAAGAACCTCAGGTTTGAAATTAGTTCCTCCTGATGACTGGATAAACCAGGACCTCAAATTGTACCGGGACCCCAGGCTTTATATGACCCCAGTGGCTGCTGAATGATATCAGCAGAAGTTAATGCATGTACTCAGACCCAATTCATAAAAGTCTTTAATAAATGATGTCTGTAAAAATGCAAAGCACAAAGAGATTGAGTCATTTGAGGGCCACATTCCCCTCTGTTTTGTTTACATCTCACTTTATCAAGTTGATAGTGTGTTTGTGATGGAAAACGTTTATTATTGAAGTCCATTTATTTGACAGAGAGACTGGAGTGTGTCCCTGAAAGCTTCTCCTTCACAAACCCTTGTGCCTATTCTATTTTGAATGTCCTTTCTTGCCGAAGGGCAACAATTAAGTCTCAAAATGTGCTAAACTTGAACTTTAAAATGCAAAAATGGAACTGAATCAATTTCAGACCCTGGTGAGCATTTTTACCGTATAGAACTTACTGATTCAATCCACATTGCTGCATACTAATGAGACGGTTAAAACCTTTTTGTCCCTCAGAGTTGTCTCATCTTCAGAAATATTGCCTCTGAAGATTTCAGGACCCTGGGGAAGCACTTTTGGCTGACACACAGATGCTGGCTGAATACTCACTTTACAATGGACTTCTAATCAAATCTGGTACATACCAAACTGTTTTCTGTTCATTTGATTCATGAGAGGAAGAAATATTGAGACAAAGGAAGGTTGGCTTGATTTGAAGAGGCTTTTTACAGAAGATGACTGCATGTGCTGCAGATTTAACAATGGAATAATCTTTGCAGAAAAAACAATCCAACCCTGATCCAAACAACTTCTATCGAATTCGGTACATCTCTTTTAGGAACACTCCAGCAAGAATCCTTTGATGTAGGTCAAATCCCAATGTCTAGGTTGTAATGAGTAGAGAAAGATTTATCCCTGTCCCTTTAAGGAAAAAGATGTTAAACAAACAGATAATTTTCCAAAGTTAGCATGGGGGAATGTGGCAGTAGGAGAAGTAGACATGTGTAAGAATTATTATATGCTCTGATCTTTGGGACCACAGGAAATTGGTGGAATATTTCACACCTTAACAACAAACCCTTATATTCCCAAACTGCTCATATCTCTGACATGGTTTTCAATCTTCTTGACCATTTCCTTGAGGAAAATGTAAACACTGGGTTCAAATGAAACACCCAGTGTTGGTGCTGGACCTTGTTTTTCACCTCAGGTTTGTGGGTGCTTGGGAAATATGGATTTCCTGGGCAAAGTCTTTTTCTCTGAATAAGGTAATGTCTCAGCAATATCACCAGTCTTAGTCTGCAAATATGTATAGAGGGCTCCAGCGGGGAGTTTAGGATCTTCAGCGCCATTCTGCAGCTTCCCTTGCAGGGAGAGACCATCTTCAGCTGCCTGAGACCTCAGAGCTGAGCTCAGGACTTCAGGCAGGGATGCGGCGCTGCTGCTCCTGGTGAGGTCTGGCCAGGAGCTGAGACAGTGCCAGCTCCGGCAGGGAGTTTGGGCCCTTCAACGCCATTTTGCAGCTTCCCTGGTGGAGAGAGACCATCTTCAGCTGCCTGAGCCCTCGGAGCTGAGATCAGGCCTTCCAGCAGGGCCACGGTTCTACATCTTCTGGTTGCATCTGCCCAGAAGCATTGATCATTCACAACCAGGAGGTAGTGGGACAGCAGCTACCTTGGCACCTCTCAACATCGGGTGAGTTAAATGAAACCTTCAGGGACACTTTAAGTCAACACAGGGAAATTGCAATCCCTCTGATTTGCACTAGTAGATGGGAAGATACATGAGAAACATGAGAAAACACAGGAAGATAGGGTCCCAAACAAACCTAGATGATACATCAAGAGAACCCAAAGAGAGCATGGTAGAAGGAAAGACAGAAAGGGAGTTCAGAATGTTCATAATTAAAATGATCCAAGAAGATGTGATGTGATGAGAGAGCAGATTCAGACTATGATTATTCAGCTAATAGAATAATTGCAGGGAGCAAAAAACCACTTCAAGAAAGAGATAGAAGTTCTGAGAAAAAAAACAAACAGAAATCCTTGAAGGAAACAAGGAAATGAAGGAAACAATAAACCAAGTTAAAGTATCAATAGAAAGCATAATTAACAAAATAGATCACTTGGAAGAGAGAACCTCAGACAATGAAGACAAAATATTTAATCTTGAAAACAAAGTCGAGCAAACAGAGAAGATGGTTAGGAATCATGAACGAAAACTACAAGAAATATGGGACATCATGAAAAGACCAAAGTTAAGAGTTATTGGGATTGAGGAAGGCACAGAGATACAAACCAAGGGTATGAATAATCTGTTCAATGAAATAATATCAGAAAATTTCCCTAATATGATGAATGAGATGGAAAACCAATTACAAGAGGCTTACAGGACACCAAACGCAAAGAATTTCAACAGATACACACCAAGGCACAATATAATGAAAATAACTAACATACAAAACAAACATAGAATTTTAAAGACTGCGAGAGAAAAGCATCAGATTACCTACAGGGGAAACCAATATGGATATCAGCAGATTTCTCAGCCCAGACCCTAAAAGCAAGAAGGGCCTGGAACAACATATTTCAAGCTCTGAAAGAAAACGAATGCAAACCAAGAATCTTATACCCAGCAAAACTTACCTTCAGATTTGATGATGAAATAAAATCCTTCCATGATAAACAAAAGCTTAAAGAATTCACAAAGAGAAAGCCTGCCCTACAGAACATTCTCAACAAAATATTC